>OX424558.1:538967-647106 GCA_949152475.1 Terebella lapidaria | reverse complement strand
CGGAGTGTGTGTCAGAGCACTGGGGGGTGTAGTTAGAGTACTCCACACGGACGTGTAAGCCCGGAGTGTGTGTCAGAGCACTGGGGGGTGTAGTTAGAGTACTCCACACGGACGTGTAAGCCCGGAGTGTGTGTCAGAGCACTGGGAGGTGTAGTTAGAGTACTCCACACGGACGTGTAAGCCCGGAGTGTGTGTCAGAGCACTGGGGGGTGTAGTTAGAGTACTCCACACGGACGTGTAAGCCCGGAGTGTGTGTCAGAGCACTGGGAGGTGTAGTTAGAGTACTCCACACGGACGTGTAAGCCCGGAGTGTGTGTCAGAGCACTGGGAGGTGTAGTTAGAGTACTCCACACGGACGTGTAAGCCCGGAGTGTGTGTCAGAGCACTGGGGGGTGTAGTTAGAGTACTCCACACGGACGTGTAAGCCCGGAGTGTGTGTCAGAGCACTGGGGGGTGTAGTTAGAGTACTCCACACGGACGTGTAAGCCCGGAGTGTGTGTCAGAGCACTGGGGGGTGTAGTTAGAGTACTCCACACGGACGTGTAAGCCCGGAGTGTGTGTCAGAGCACTGGGAGGTGTAGTTAGAGTACTCCACACGGACGTGTAAGCCCGGAGTGTGTGTCAGAGCACTGGGGGGTGTAGTTAGAGTACTCCACACGGACGTGTAAGCCCGGAGTGTGTGTCAGAGCACTGGGAGGTGTAGTTAGAGTACTCCACACGGACGTGTAAGCCCGGAGTGTGTGTCAGAGCACTGGGGGGTGTAGTTAGAGTACTCCACACGGACGTGTAAGCCCGGAGTGTGTGTCAGAGCACTGGGGGGTGTAGTTAGAGTACTCCACACGGACGTGTAAGCCCGGAGTGTGTGTCAGAGCACTGGGGGGTGTAGTTAGAGTACTCCACACGGACGTGTAAGCCCGGAGTGTGTGTCAGAGCACTGGGGGGTGTAGTTAGAGTACTCCACACGGACGTGTAAGCCCGGAGTGTGTGTCAGAGCACTGGGGGGTGTAGTTAGAGTACTCCACACGGACGTGTAAGCCCGGAGTGTGTGTCAGAGCACTGGGGGGTGTAGTTAGAGTACTCCACACGGACGTGTAAGCCCGGAGTGTGTGTCAGAGCACTGGGGGGTGTAGTTAGAGTACTCCACACGGACGTGTAAGCCCGGAGTGTGTGTCAGAGCACTGGGAGGTGTAGTTAGAGTACTCCACACGGACGTGTAAGCCCGGAGTGTGTGTCAGAGCACTGGGGGGTGTAGTTAGAGTACTCCACACGGACGTGTAAGCCCGGAGTGTGTGTCAGAGCACTGGGGGGTGTAGTTAGAGTACTCCACACGGACGTGTAAGCCCGGAGTGTGTGTCAGAGCACTGGGGGGTGTAGTTAGAGTACTCCACACGGACGTGTAAGCCCGGAGTGTGTGTCAGAGCACTGGGGGGTGTAGTTAGAGTACTCCACACGGACGTGTAAGCCCGGAGTGTGTGTCAGAGCACTGGGGGGTGTAGTTAGAGTACTCCACACGGACGTGTAAGCCCGGAGTGTGTGTCAGAGCACTGGGAGGTGTAGTTAGAGTACTCCACACGGACGTGTAAGCCCGGAGTGTGTGTCAGAGCACTGGGAGGTGTAGTTAGAGTACTCCACACGGACGTGTAAGCCCGGAGTGTGTGTCAGAGCACTGGGAGGTGTAGTTAGAGTACTCCACACGGACGTGTAAGCCCGGAGTGTGTGTCAGAGCACTGGGGGGTGTAGTTAGAGTACTCCACACGGACGTGTAAGCCCGGAGTGTGTGTCAGAGCACTGGGGGGTGTAGTTAGAGTACTCCACACGGACGTGTAAGCCCGGAGTGTGTGTCAGAGCACTGGGAGGTGTAGTTAGAGTACTCCACACGGACGTGTAAGCCCGGAGTGTGTGTCAGAGCACTGGGAGGTGTAGTTAGAGTACTCCACACGGACGTGTAAGCCCGGAGTGTGTGTCAGAGCACTGGGGGGTGTAGTTAGAGTACTCCACACGGACGTGTAAGCCCGGAGTGTGTGTCAGAGCACTGGGGGGTGTAGTTAGAGTACTCCACACGGACGTGTAAGCCCGGAGTGTGTGTCAGAGCACTGGGAGGTGTAGTTAGAGTACTCCACACGGACGTGTAAGCCCGGAGTGTGTGTCAGAGCACTGGGAGGTGTAGTTAGAGTACTCCACACGGACGTGTAAGCCCGGAGTGTGTGTCAGAGCACTGGGGGGTGTAGTTAGAGTACTCCACACGGACGTGTAAGCCCGGAGTGTGTGTCAGAGCACTGGGAGGTGTAGTTAGAGTACTCCACACGGACGTGTAAGCCCGGAGTGTGTGTCAGAGCACTGGGAGGTGTAGTTAGAGTACTCCACACGGACGTGTAAGCCCGGAGTGTGTGTCAGAGCACTGGGAGGTGTAGTTAGAGTACTCCACACGGACGTGTAAGCCCGGAGTGTGTGTCAGAGCACTGGGGGGGTGTAGTTAGAGTACTCCACACGGACGTGTAAGCCCGGAGTGTGTGTCAGAGCACTGGGGGGTGTAGTTAGAGTACTCCACACGGACGTGTAAGCCCGGAGTGTGTGTCAGAGCACTGGGAGGTGTAGTTAGAGTACTCCACACGGACGTGTAAGCCCGGAGTGTGTGTCAGAGCACTGGGGGGTGTAGTTAGAGTACTCCACACGGACGTGTAAGCCCGGAGTGTGTGTCAGAGCACTGGGGGGTGTAGTTAGAGTACTCCACACGGACGTGTAAGCCCGGAGTGTGTGTCAGAGCACTGGGAGGTGTAGTTAGAGTACTCCACACGGACGTGTAAGCCCGGAGTGTGTGTCAGAGCACTGGGAGGTGTAGTTAGAGTACTCCACACGGACGTGTAAGCCCGGAGTGTGTGTCAGAGCACTGGGAGGTGTAGTTAGAGTACTCCACACGGACGTGTAAGCCCGGAGTGTGTGTCAGAGCACTGGGGGGTGTAGTTAGAGTACTCCACACGGACGTGTAAGCCCGGAGTGTGTGTCAGAGCACTGGGGGGTGTAGTTAGAGTACTCCACACGGACGTGTAAGCCCGGAGTGTGTGTCAGAGCACTGGGGGGTGTAGTTAGAGTACTCCACACGGACGTGTAAGCCCGGAGTGTGTGTCAGAGCACTGGGAGGTGTAGTTAGAGTACTCCACACGGACGTGTAAGCCCGGAGTGTGTGTCAGAGCACTGGGGGGTGTAGTTAGAGTACTCCACACGGACGTGTAAGCCCGGAGTGTGTGTCAGAGCACTGGGGGGTGTAGTTAGAGTACTCCACACGGACGTGTAAGCCCGGAGTGTGTGTCAGAGCACTGGGGGGTGTAGTTAGAGTACTCCACACGGACGTGTAAGCCCGGAGTGTGTGTCAGAGCACTGGGGGGTGTAGTTAGAGTACTCCACACGGACGTGTAAGCCCGGAGTGTGTGTCAGAGCACTGGGGGGTGTAGTTAGAGTACTCCACACGGACGTGTAAGCCCGGAGTGTGTGTCAGAGCACTGGGGGTGTAGTTAGAGTACTCCACACGGACGTGTAAGCCCGGAGTGTGTGTCAGAGCACTGGGGGGTGTAGTTAGAGTACTCCACACGGACGTGTAAGCCCGGAGTGTGTGTCAGAGCACTGGGGGGTGTAGTTAGAGTACTCCACACGGACGTGTAAGCCCGGAGTGTGTGTCAGAGCACTGGGGGGTGTAGTTAGAGTACTCCACACGGACGTGTAAGCCCGGAGTGTGTGTCAGAGCACTGGGGGGTGTAGTTAGAGTACTCCACACGGACGTGTAAGCCCGGAGTGTGTGTCAGAGCACTGGGGGGTGTAGTTAGAGTACTCCACACGGACGTGTAAGCCCGGAGTGTGTGTCAGAGCACTGGGGGGTGTAGTTAGAGTACTCCACACGGACGTGTAAGCCCGGAGTGTGTGTCAGAGCACTGGGGGGTGTAGTTAGAGTACTCCACACGGACGTGTAAGCCCGGAGTGTGTGTCAGAGCACTGGGGGTGTAGTTAGAGTACTCCACACGGACGTGTAAGCCCGGAGTGTGTGTCAGAGCACTGGGAGGTGTAGTTAGAGTACTCCACACGGACGTGTAAGCCCGGAGTGTGTGTCAGAGCACTGGGAGGGTGTAGTTAGAGTACTCCACACGGACGTGTAAGCCCGGAGTGTGTGTCAGAGCACTGGGGGTGTAGTTAGAGTACTCCACACGGACGTGTAAGCCCGGAGTGTGTGTCAGAGCACTGGGGGGTGTAGTTAGAGTACTCCACACGGACGTGTAAGCCCGGAGTGTGTGTCAGAGCACTGGGGGGTGTAGTTAGAGTACTCCACACGGACGTGTAAGCCCGGAGTGTGTGTCAGAGCACTGGGAGGGTGTAGTTAGAGTACTCCACACGGACGTGTAAGCCCGGAGTGTGTGTCAGAGCACTGGGAGGTGTAGTTAGAGTACTCCACACGGACGTGTAAGCCCGGAGTGTGTGTCAGAGCACTGGGAGGTGTAGTTAGAGTACTCCACACGGACGTGTAAGCCCGGAGTGTGTGTCAGAGCACTGGGGGTGTAGTTAGAGTACTCCACACGGACGTGTAAGCCCGGAGTGTGTGTCAGAGCACTGGGGGGTGTAGTTAGAGTACTCCACACGGACGTGTAAGCCCGGAGTGTGTGTCAGAGCACTGGGGGGTGTAGTTAGAGTACTCCACACGGACGTGTAAGCCCGGAGTGTGTGTCAGAGCACTGGGGGTGTAGTTAGAGTACTCCACACGGACGTGTAAGCCCGGAGTGTGTGTCAGAGCACTGGGGGGTGTAGTTAGAGTACTCCACACGGACGTGTAAGCCCGGAGTGTGTGTCAGAGCACTGGGGGGTGTAGTTAGAGTACTCCACACGGACGTGTAAGCCCGGAGTGTGTGTCAGAGCACTGGGGGGTGTAGTTAGAGTACTCCACACGGACGTGTAAGCCCGGAGTGTGTGTCAGAGCACTGGGGGGTGTAGTTAGAGTACTCCACACGGACGTGTAAGCCCGGAGTGTGTGTCAGAGCACTGGGGGGTGTAGTTAGAGTACTCCACACGGACGTGTAAGCCCGGAGTGTGTGTCAGAGCACTGGGAGGTGTAGTTAGAGTACTCCACACGGACGTGTAAGCCCGGAGTGTGTGTCAGAGCACTGGGGGGTGTAGTTAGAGTACTCCACACGGACGTGTAAGCCCGGAGTGTGTGTCAGAGCACTGGGGGGTGTAGTTAGAGTACTCCACACGGACGTGTAAGCCCGGAGTGTGTGTCAGAGCACTGGGGGGTGTAGTTAGAGTACTCCACACGGACGTGTAAGCCCGGAGTGTGTGTCAGAGCACTGGGGGGTGTAGTTAGAGTACTCCACACGGACGTGTAAGCCCGGAGTGTGTGTCAGAGCACTGGGGGGTGTAGTTAGAGTACTCCACACGGACGTGTAAGCCCGGAGTGTGTGTCAGAGCACTGGGGGGTGTAGTTAGAGTACTCCACACGGACGTGTAAGCCCGGAGTGTGTGTCAGAGCACTGGGGGTGTAGTTAGAGTACTCCACACGGACGTGTAAGCCCGGAGTGTGTGTCAGAGCACTGGGAGGTGTAGTTAGAGTACTCCACACGGACGTGTAAGCTCGGAGTGTGTGTCAGAGCACTGGGAGGTGTAGTTAGAGTACTCCACACGGACGTGTAAGCCCGGAGTGTGTGTCAGAGCACTGGGAGGTGTAGTTAGAGTACTCCACACGGACGTGTAAGCCCGGAGTGTGTGTCAGAGCACTGGGAGGTGTAGTTAGAGTACTCCACACGGACGTGTAAGCCCGGAGTGTGTGTCAGAGCACTGGGGGGTGTAGTTAGAGTACTCCACACGGACGTGTAAGCTCGGAGTGTGTGCAATATTGAACAAACTTCAAAGCCAACTGAAAATGCTTATCTTTGTTCGACATTTGTAGTTCCGCGTTTAACATATTGCTGTGACGTATGGGGGAATACATGCAATAAAGCTAAGGCAATTGCGATCAAGTGAGTCGCTATGAACATACAAAATCAATTTTCCATAAATATAACACTCCTAATGTCCATGATATTGTAGAGCACAGGACACTAGTTATTATTTATAAATCTATTCATAGCTTATTACCTACCAATCTCAATCAACCATTTAACAGAGGACAATATTTTACTGTCGTCACAGCAAAAGATACAAGGACAAACTGAAGGTGTATCAATGCAGATTAATACAAAAACAAATAAGAACTTTTCAATGCAGATATAAACCATTGGAATGCACGATGATGAATTAATAAATTGTACGACGTTAACGGTTTCAAAAATGAATACACATTAGCACTCCTCCAAAAATATATAAATGTAGTTGCTTAAGATGACTAACATGCTCAGGAGGCATGTGGGGAAGTTGAAATATGACACTGAGGCAGCTTTGGCCGCTCTTGTGTTCGGTGTCTGTGTGCTACAAAATGTATATTATCTAGTAAAATCAGTCTGCTTCTGTATGCATGAATTGTTTGTATGCTCTAATTTGGCTCTAATGCTCTAAGTGGGGGGCAGTTGGCGCAGGCAGTTAAGGCGCTCGTCTCGTGACCAGCAGGTTGTTGGTTCGAGCCGCGGCGCTGGCGCTGCTGTGTTGGCTCTCTAGCCCCCTTGGGAAGGTAATCATACGCCGCTCCATAATACTAGTACTACTCACTCACTAAATGAATGTTATTTAATCCATCTGCAACTTTTTAAAAAGTTATTGTATATGGTGGAAAGGGCCCATAAATCATACGCCGTTCGGCCCAAGAATCATATCCTGCGTATTCCTCTATATTCAATAAGGATTAAAAAGGTGCGAGACGGATTAAAGACCTAGTAGCATGCCGATGAAAGTGCTTTTCATTTAGTCCATTATGAATAGTTATCTGTAAATTCGAACGAATTTTACAAATACAATCAATGGGTTTCGAGATATTGAATCAAATAGGCACTCCTTCCGCAAATTGCCGAAGATTTTGATCACGATTTTAGTATGGGTCACGTGGTTTGTGACGTCATTTGAGGCAGTACTGAAAGTACATGTAGCCAGCAAGGTAAACTGCATGTCGCATATTCATTTTCGTTGTGTATGTTCGATAATTCGAGTGAACGGGTGAGATGGTTGGAATACGGCATTTCTTGTCTTGATATTTAGAATCAGTACTATTCATTCTCCCAGAAGGGAGGTTTGTTGAACTGCAAGATGTCTAGTATTTGTTGGTTTTCACGTGTTTTCTTTTGAATCTCATGCATTTTGGAGTGGTTTTCTATCTTTGAGCTGACCGCCCAAATTACGTGTTTACGTTTTTGGCCAGCCATCAAAGCACATTTTGCCTCAACTGACGTCACGATTACGGAAACTGCCGAAGCTATTTTTTGACATTAGAGCGTTGGGGGCGAAGCCCCCAACCCTCTACATGTCTATGTGCTGACTTTTTCATGGAGGTTTCATGCCAACCTATCGACCCACGTTTTGACATGTAAACGTTTAGATACCTACTTCAAATGAGGATTTTCTTTGTCCTTGACATAAAATCTCTCGAATTGATGGGAAACTTTGACTATTCCACAGATATATGAGGCATGAATCGATGTGCTAGGTTTGAGAAAATAACGTAAATGTTCAAATTATCTAGAAACGTCCCAAAATGGCGGAGCCGATGGAAATTGACGTTCCCAGAATGCAAAGCAAATTTTACCACAATGACGCGTATTTTGAAACACAATTTCTGTTCAGCAATTCGTGTATGCATACATGCATGTGTTCATTGTGGGCATCTGCGTGTGGACTTTTTTGGCGTTATGAAGTAAACACAGCGATTCGTCTGCGATGCCACGGCTACATTTACCGTAATTTGACGTATTTTATAACATGACAATTAAGCTGGTGTTCTGTGATGGATTGCGAAGTCTTTTTATTCTTAACTGGTATTTTAATTTGCCCAGTGAAGGCATGTGTTAGGCTATATCTGATGTTATCAGATGCAGATATTCCTCATAGTTTCCAATGTTTTGAGGATATTTTAATGAGGTTCCATATCATTTTAGCAGGCATATCTGTTCCGTTGATCGATTTTAAAATAAATGTTTACTTATTAGTAATATGAATGAAGTAGGCCATGTTTTTCATCCTAGTATACGGAAATGAATTGGAATCACATAGGCGATGAAATTATGGCTTCTTCTTTCTTTCTTTTTTTTTGGGGGGGGGGGGGTAGGCCTAACGTTGTGTAAGATATATTCAGCTGTCGTGGTGCTGATGATGTGCTCGAGCTCTAATGTCGTCTTCCGCAGTTTGCTGCATTTTCTTGTTTCATCTGCATGAGAAGGCGATTGCAATACCGGCTCAATATACTCGACTATATGTCGCTGTTATTAGTTACCAATTAACGCGAACATCTTTTTTATCACCAAATGTCCACAATGCCTTTATCTGAACAGGAATAAAACCATATAATGGTACCTTGCTACTATGAATTTAAATGGTATGTTTTCAGTGGACGAGTAGTATTAAGGGTGGGCATCGCCTGGCATTTGGGAACATCTTCAATTTTCTTCTACTTCATGTTTGTATTGATAACTTCGCCATAGAAATACCAATTTGTCCCAAACTTTGAACATAGCTGCTGCACCCCTGGTGAAGGAAAACTTCGGCAACAAATCTTTAATTTGTTGGAATACGCAGTGAATACAGAGAGTTGAACATCGCTGATAGATAACGAGGTGGATCTTCCATTCATTTACATGCTTCATTGTGAAACTTTCTGGAGAGTTGGGCGACATAATATAGATCACCAGCCGAGACTTACTTTTGTGATGATATCAATGAATATGTAGTGTTTACCGTTTTTTTACAAGCAAATTTTGCAGATGTAGCAATGTTGTCTGTATCGCCGCACGGGCCCATGTAGCGCAGCTTACTATTTCTTCTATACTCTGATTTTTCTAACTCGTTTACACCGTTTTTTGCTGATATTTTTGCGATGCTAAATCGTATTGTGTTATAACTTGGCATAGCTCACCTTGGGACCAAACGGCAATTTTCTGCAAACTTTCAGTCTTCTACTCATGAAACTGATAAAGTTAGTAATCTACTGCAATGATAAATTCCTCCTGAAAACTTTTCATCTGCATGTCAACATACATTGTTTATTTTGAGCGCGTGACGGAACAGTCTATTCGGTTGATTCACGCAGGGAGCGCGGGTTAGGAATGGGACCGTCCCAGCCTGTAATTGGTATATAATACTGCAGCGCACGCCCCCATAGTACCTAACTTGAACTTGTCCACTTGAATTACGTAAAGAGTAAGGCAATATGGCAGCGCCCTACAACAGTGAAAATCCTCGCTTAAATTGAACTTTTGTGTTTTGAAAGAAACATGTAGCGTTTCGGAAGCCAGGTTTGTGAAAATCTATTGCCGTTTGCATCATAGACATGTAATATTCAGTTAAATAGTTCGCCTGAGGTAATTTGACTGAAACAAAGGCAAAAAAACGGTGTAAACGAGTTAGAAAAATCAGAGTATACATTCAATGAAGATTAAAAATGTGCCAGACGGATTAAATATGGTATACATTCAGTGGGTGAGTAGTATTAACGGAGTAAGGTGCGCTACTTGGGCCGAAGCACGCGGCATACATAATATTTCACTCGCTGCAGCGGTCGGTGCACATGAGCCGCGATTACGTTGTATGCGTTACAGTGACCACGACTCTACTCAGGCGGATTAGTGATCTGACATTTCTTAGGTGTTAAACTCAACAGAAATCATGTCATACACTCAACTCAGAAAATTTAGCAAGCAAGCCATCGATTGTTGCGGCACGCGGCTGTCATTGCAATGCAATAACATATGTGGCTTACAAATTTGAAATAGTCCAGACTTTTGTCGCCGTGCGTAGGACTACTACGAAAGGAAGCAACTGGATAAACTTGCTTGTATGTTACACATCATTTCTCGTATCATTCCCAGTGAAATTCAATAAACCAATTCTCGGTTCGTGATCACCAATATGTGAAGTTATTGTTGCGTAAGAATCATCGCAAACAACACCATCAGGAGAAAGTTCCACCTTGTTATCTGTCGCGTATATTCTGTTGTCTATATTTGCTAATTATCATAATAAATCATCGTTATAACATAATATACTCTACTGGATAGACACATAGCAGTCACACACAAATTTTGACATATATTTGATCAGAATCCACGGAGTAATTGACAAAAACGTACAACAGTATGATTTGTCTGAGAATAAAAATTGCCATGCAATTCCCCACCTTAAGGAGCAGTGTACGGGTTTATTTCCCGGTTTTAACATTTATTTCCCGGTTTTAATACTTCATTCCGGGTTTAAATACTTAATTCCAGGTTTGAACATTTATTTCTTGGGTTTTAACATTTAATTCTCGGTTTTAATATTTAATTCCCGGTTTTAAATATTTATTTCCCACTTTCTCTGGTTTTTCCCAGGGAGTAAATCATTCTTCAGAAAAGTTAAATCATAAATAAAAAAAGTGAATGTCTGTAAAGTTATTGACTACCGTCCGCTCTTCGGGATCCTCGAGGATAGTCCTCTCTCATCCGAGTCCTTGCGGACGCGCATCCGCTATTCCGGATCCTTGCGGCAGGGCCGCTCACCGGAGGTCGCGGCGGACACGGTAACTACTTCAGCATTAACGGTAACCAGGTAACAGCCCACCCGACACTCCCAGGCCTACGGACACCGTTCAGAAACTAGTTCATCCCTACGGTGTTAACTGGCGGGGCCTGGCGAGCCGCGGTCTGCCTCGGGGACGGAACCCCGTACAGTCCGACATGCTGGCCAGAGCCTCTGTCACACGTCCCGGGAAGGGAGAGAACTGGCGATCCACAGGGCCGAAGGCCCCCGAGTCAGCAACTTGTCTCTCCCAGCCCGGACCTCCCCACGGAAATCGTCCCCAGGGCTCTAGGAGCCCACTACTCAGACCCAGGGAACACAAAGCTCATGGCGAGCCTCGTGTGCGTCTTAGTCTCGATCTCTCGGACAATCTCCTCGATCGAGTCGCTTCCAGTGTATATATAATACACCAGAAACTGTAGGGCGCACGCGAGGTTTAATCGATCCATTGTTATAGTTTACTGGAGCGTAAATTACAATGCGTCGCCGTGGCAACGCACGCTCGAACGGAGCGTGTCAAAACAAGGCCAAGTACGAAAAGGCCACATAAATGGCATTTATGTTTACAATCACCTGCCGCGTGCTTAGGGCAAAATCGCCACATGTCCCTAGTAAGCTTCCCTAGCATTATGCATTCGGAAATAGAAATTTGGGATCGAATATTCCATTCAATGTGGAATTGTGGATAATTTTACCCCCAAAATACCGAAAAATGGGGCATTTTTGGCCATTTTCAATAAAGTCAAAATTTTAATAAAAATGAATGCAAAACAAAACTTGATATTTTGCTTATTATTATCGAACCAGTGTGTATGTTTCTGATACAGAAACATATGGAGGTCACCTTGCTAATTCTTGTGTTATATGTAGTTCAATTTGTCAAAATGAGTGAATTTATCAAATTTTTCACAAATTTAAGTAAAAATTTCTTTTCTGGGATGATATCGATGACTGTGGCGGAAAAATTAGCATGGTGACCCCCATATTTTTTTGGTGACAAAAACATGCACACCGGCTATTTCATAAATTAGCAAAATCTCAGATTTCTTTTTGTAGTTGGTATTAAAAAATTAATTTTTCGAAAATCTAAAATAGCCGAA
Organism: Terebella lapidaria; assembly: GCA_949152475.1. NCBI lineage: Eukaryota > Metazoa > Annelida > Polychaeta > Terebellida > Terebellidae > Terebella > Terebella lapidaria. Next base: position 635,338 of record OX424558.1, on the reverse strand, counting down.
AATGGCCCTATTTTCAGATACTTTAGGCGTAAAATTACCCATAATTCCACACTAAATGGAATATTCGATCCCAAATTTCTATTTCCAAATGCACAATTCCACATTGATGATTTTTTTAAAGTATGAAAATCATGCGACGAAATTTCAAATTTTAGCCCCTCTGAGTGGGTCCAGGTGGAGCGTACATCCTTAATAAGTCCAACCCTCAAACGCCGACACTTTCTGGTGACAGCTGAATAGTTGTCGGCCCTTGGCACAGTGTGTTTTTGAGTCTCCCCCTCCACCCTTAAAGCTCTTTCCATCACAATGAAGGGCCCTAAAGTCAAGTTCATCTGTCAGTGAAACACGCTTTTTGGCCGTAGTTTTGTTTTTGATAATCGAATCAAATTGAAATTTTGTGTGTTTCAATTGAGTATCATGCCGTAATTTTTATCTCAAGAATTTTATCTCAAGAAATGAAAAAGATGGCAATCTACCTCAATGTTAAATTTCAGTCCAAAATGGGATCAAATAAATTCCAACAAATTCAGGGCTTTTATGATGTTTATGCCAGTACAGAACTAATTTATTGCTTGATTTGAACTCGAAACACATAGTCGCGGTGTATATAACATGTTATGAACATGTTCACATGTTTATTATCATGATTATGAAGTGTTATAAACATGTGTGGCGATTTTGCCCTAAGCACGCGGCAGGTGATTGTAAACATAAATGCCATTTATGTGGCCTTTTCGTACTTGGCCTTGTTTTGACATGCTCCGTTCGAGCGTGCGTTGCCACGGCGACGTATTGTAATTTACGTTCCAGTAAACTATAACAATGGATCGATTAAACCTCGCGTGCGCCCTACAGTTTCTGGTGTATTATATATACACTGGAAGCGACTCGTTCGAGGAGATTGTCCAAGATCGAGAGACAGGACGCACACGAGGCTCGCCATGAGCTTTGTGTTCCCTGTTTGTGAGTAGTGGGCTCCTAGAGCCCTGGGGACGATTTCCATGGGGAGGCCCGGGCTGGGAGAGACAAGTTGCTGACTCGGGGGCCTTCGGCCCTGTGGATCGCCAGCTCTCTCCCTTCCCGGGACGTGTGACAGAGGCTCTGGCCAGCATGTCGGACTGTACGGGGTTCCGTCCCCGAGGCAGACCGCGGCTCGCCAGGCCCCGCCAGTTAACACCGTAGGGATGAACTAGTTTCTGAACGGTGTCCGTAGGCCTGGGAGTGTCGGGTGGGCTGTTACCTGGTTACCGTTAATGCTGAAGTAGTTACCGTGTCCGCCGCGACCTCCGGTGAGCGGCCCTGCCGCAAGGATCCGGAATAGCGGATGCGCGTCCGCAAGGACTCGGATGAGAGAGGACTATCCTCGAGGATCCCGAAGAGCGGACGGTAGTCAATAACTTTACATTGGTGCCGTGACCAGGATCAGTCCGACAGTGTTCCATCGCAGCCTACCGTCACAGCGTTGTAGCCTCCTTAGTCCCTGGGGATCGCCCGCTCCTCAAGGACATCTTAGGAAAATGACAAAAGAAAGAGACAAGGCCAAAGATAAGGCCAATGAACCCAAGGGGAGGGATAAGGGTGGAAATGTCGCGGATCACACCCGGTCGCGCGACAGCCACCGTGAGACGTCTCCGGACGACTCCGGTGGCCGGAAGGAACGCGCGGAAACCTCCGTGGACAAGACCCCGTCCGCGGAGACGACTCCGACGTCCCTGGCTCCGTCTCCGGACGTAGAGTCGCGCCCTGAGGGGCAGCAACAGGGATTGCTATCAGGGCCTGGCCCTGATCCGGTAGGCGCGGTAGGTGGAGCTGGCAACGGCGCTACCCCGCGCCCGCCTAAGTCCAGACGGCAGTCGTGGCAGGCGACGCTCTTTCAGGGGACATCTCCGGATGTCCGGGATCGAGTGGTAGCCGGCCCGAGTACCTCCGGGCAAGCGGACCAGCAGTACTTGATGCCACATCCAGCCGGAGGAGCTCCCGCAAGGGCTCCCGGCCGTGAATCCAGGCAGTCCGCGTCAGGCGGGATGGACCAGCTCACCCACACTCTGAGTGAGCTGGCTCCTCTAGGGCGCTATGACCGCGCCCGGTCACCCCATCAGGGACGATCAGACCGGCGGAACCGTTCCCCCTCTCCGCTGTCACAAGGCAACTCGGGGCCTTTGACGGAGAGGGAGAGGTGGCTGATATCCGAGGCGCTTGTACTGTTCAAGCGGAATCAGCCGCCTTCGAGCGTTGACCCGTCGACCATTTCAAGTCCGGGGATGTCTGGGCCAGTAGCCCCTCCCCAAGTCCTGCCGAGTCCGCAGGCGCCAGTGGCCCCCGCAATGGGACCCGCGCCTGCCCCGCGGCTCGGAGGCACCACGTTGGCGACCGCGTCGACCGTTCCGACGGTTGGAGCGCAAGCCGCGTGGCCGACTTACCCTGGCACGTACAGTGTGTCGGACGGGCAGTGGCAACAGGCGGCTTCGGCCCCAAGCTTTGCCGCCCCTTCTGGAGCCTACCCAGTAGGTTCGATGGGAACCCCGCCCGCACCTAGCCAGAGTGGGTTTTTAGCGGGAATGACCCCGGCGGCAAACGTGAGCTTCCCTGCTCCTCCGTCCGCGGCGTCGATGTTTGCTCCGGCAGACTCCGCCGCAGGCGCAGGAAGCGCACGGAACTTGCCGCTGTACACGGACGACCCCGGAGCCGGGACCGCACGTCGGGCGCGTAGCAAACGCGATGACGGGCCCGACCACTCTTCGTGGCGGAAACGGTTCAACGGGGATAACGCCGACTTGGAGGACTACTTGCTCCAGGTATGGCGTACCGCCGTGTACGAAGGATGGTCCCAGCATGAAGCTGGACACGTCCTCGCGGGGAGCTTGGAAGGAAAAGCTCTCCGCGTGATGCCGTGTCTGCCGGTGGGAACAGTGACGTTCGGCGAGGTTGCTCGTCAACTTCGCCTGCTGTTCACGCCGACGACCAATCGGCGGCAGTCTGAACGAGAGTTCAAGGCGCGTATCCGCCATCCGACTGAGTCCGTGACAGACTATGCGTTCAACTTACGCATACTCGGCCGGAGAGCTTTTCTGGACATGGACTTCAGACGGTTTGAGACGATGCTGATCGATCAGTTCATCGATGGCCAGCCTTACCACCTAGCGTACGGGCTGGCCACCCATGAAAAGCGATCGATGGAGGAGGCAATAGACTCCGCGCTTGCGCTTGAGGTGGCTGTCCGCCCTAGACAGTTGCCTCCAGCCTCGGCTCCGGCCTCGGCTGTACCCGCGCAGGCGGCGACTCCTCCTCCGGTTAAAGCATCGCAGGTAACCCCGTGGCAGGACCCGGTCGTCCGGGAGCCCGCCAGGGAACCTACCCCGCAGCGGGTTAGTGCGCCGGCACCCTCTACAGGGGCGCCCGCACATGCGGCACCAGTCGCCGCGCCGTGCTCGCCTTCGGACGAGTACGACATGGAGGAATACGACCTCGGCGCCGCGCAGATGATTGCGCACTGCGCCGGGATCGAAGCTCCGGGACCCGCAGAATGTTGCGCGTTCACCTCCGGACCGGCCCAGAACCGTCCCTGCTACTTCTGCGGAAAGCAGGGACACTTTTGGCTGAAGTGTCCGGAGTTGTTGGAACGCCTGCGGTCGCGCGGATACCAGGGAAACCTTCCTGGCCTGCAACGGAGGAATTCCTTCCGGTCTGGTCCTCCGGGACAACAGAACCGGAACCCGCGACAGGGAAACTAGATCCGGACGTGGTGGCGACCAACACTGCGTCCGGGGATAGTTGTCCGGTGGCAAATGATGCCGCCCCACCCGCTGATGAGCAGGACGAACCCCAAGTAGATATGACTTCTCCGGAAGTAGTCCTTGGGGATCAGTCCAGCTCCTCCGCGGCTGAGGCGGATGGCGAGGACTCCGTAGATGAGCCCGGCGCGTGCGAAGGGTATCGCCCTACCTGCGCGTTGGTGAGGGACTATTGCTGGTACCTGCCCCTGTCCTTCGGACGGGAGCCGGTCCGGTTCCTCGTGGACTCAGGCTCGGAGGTGACCATCGTGGCCGCCGGGACGTTTAGGAAGGAGCCCGCACTCCGCAACCTCGAGTTGCGAGATCCCGGACCGTACAAGCTCTACGGAGCGGGAGACAACCGCATCCGTATCCATGGCATCATCGATCTGCCTATTACCCTTGGGGACAAGGTGTATCTGACAGAGACGATCGTGGCGGATATCGGAGCGGCCGGGATTATTGGGATGAATTTTCTACGGGCCCACCGGGTGGTTGCCAACTTTAGTGCTGGCGAGTTCCGGATGGGAGAGGACACACACTTCCTCTTCCGCTCGGGCCCGATGCATTCATTCCAGATGCGGACATCGCGCACTGTAGTAGTGCCACCGATGAGTGAGATGATCATCGACACGAGGCCGCGTCGTCCCCGCATGCCCCTCGATGGTCGACCGTGTATAGTGCAACCCGTGAGCAGTTTCGCCGCAGGAACTGGGCTCGTGCTGGGTGGGGCCCTGGTCATGTCCAACCCCCGCGCGATGCCCATCCTCGTGGTGAATCCTACGGATGCTCCGATTGTACTGAAGCGCGGATGCATAGCAGCTACTGCTATTCCCGCGTCTTCGAGTCGTGTCCTCCCCGACGATCCTGTCTGCCGCGCTGCGTGCGCGGCGGCGGCCACCGGGGATGACCCGTTCACCCTGCCGGACCATTTGGAATCTCGGGTTCCGAAGGACCGGTTGGATGAAGAGCAGCGCCAAGCGCTCCGCAAACTGCTGCGGCAGTATGCGGATGTGTTCATGGGTCCTGATGGTGCGGTTGGCAAGACTGACGTCGCCAAACACCGCATCGACCTCGTGGACGAGCGTCCTCTCAAGCAGCGTCTTCGTCGGGCAGCAATAGTGCACCAAGAGGTCATAGACCAGGAGGTGCAAAAGATGCTCGACTTGGACATCATCGAACCCAGTGACAGCCCTTGGGCCAGTCCGGTGGTTATGGTGAAGAAGAAGGACGGCTCGTGGAGGTTCTGCGTGGACTATCGGAAACTCAACGATGCCACGCGGAAGGACTCATATCCTCTCCCGCACATTGAAGATACCTTCGATGCCCTGGCCGGGTCGCACTATTTCTGTGCTCTGGATCTGGCCTCCGGGTATTGGCAGGTGGAGATGGAGGAGAGTGATCGGGCGAAGACTGCCTTCGTTACCAAGAACGGGCTCTACCAATTCAAGGTAATGCCGTTCGGGCTCTGTAACGCACCAGCGACGTTCGAGCGCCTCATGGAGATGGTACTGAAAGAGTTCCTCTGGAAGCGATGTATGATCTACATCGACGATGTCGTCGTGTATGGCCGGTCGTTCGAGGAAACCCTCACCAACCTCCAGATGGTGCTCAATCGCATCCGCGGAGCAGGGCTTAAATTGAAGCCAAGTAAGTGCGAACTATTCGCGCAGGAAATCCTGTACTTGGGCTTCATGGTAACGGGCACCGGAGTGAGACCAGACCCCGCAAAGGTGGCGGCCGTGCAGAAATGGCCTCCGCCCTGCAACGTGGCGGACCTGAGGTCTGCGAGTTCATCCTGGACACTGACGCGAGTAACTTTGCACTCGGCGGTGTCCTCTCGCAGATCGTGGACGGGCAAGAGCGGGTAGTAGCTTATCCGAGTGTGGCCTTGAGCCGCTCTCAAATGAACTACTGTACCACTCATCGCGAGTTGCTCACGGTGGTTACGATGACCAAGCGTTTCCGGCACTATTTGTTGGGACGCCATTTCCGCTTGCGGACTGATCATAGTTCGCTGAGATGGCTCCTCAACTATAGTGAGGCCGATGGCTTGGTGGCGCGGTGGCTCGTCAAACTCCAGGAGTATGACATGCAGATAGAGCATCGCGCTGGTAAGTTGCACGGCAACGCGGACGGCCTGTCCCGTTGTCATAAGTGCAAGAATCCGGGTTGTGCAGGGATGGCGCCATTCCAGCAAGCCGCGGATTCGTCCTCAGACTCGGAATTGGACGTTCCGGGGAGACCGCAGGCCGCCGCCCCCTCTAACAACACGGCGGCCGGAGCGTTTAGGGCTAATCTCCGCGCGCGGACCCGCCGTTATCGGCGAGGGCGTCCCGCATACGAAGCGGAGGTGCAGCTCAGCTCCAGCGAGTCCTCCTCGAGTCCGGCGGTGTACTCCTCGTGGGTACCCTCGTCCTCTGGAGAGTCTGAGTATGAGCGGTCCTTGCCCCCTGTGGTGATGGCCGCTGCGGCGCAGCCGGACGCGACGGATGAGGAGCCTAATTACTTGGGTGGCTACTCTCCGGCGCAGATAGCTGCGACGCAAAGAGCTGACAGAGCTCTGGCACCGGTAATCACAGCCCTTGAGGCCGGCCAGAAGCCCTCGAAGGATGAGCGAAAGACCTACAGGGAGGAGACCTTGTCTCTAGTATCTCAGTGGGAACGACTCTCCTTGAGGGATGGCCTCTTATACCGGCGCTATGAGCCACCGACCCCACTGCCTCCAATATGGCAGTTGGTGCTTCCGGCGGAGCTGCGGAAAGAAGTACTCCACCAGTTGCATGACCTCCGGGTGACCGGTCACTTGGGAATCCGGAGGACCGTCCATAGGCTACAACAGCGCTTTCATTGGCCTGGTAGCAGCTTGGACGTGCAACGGTGGTGCGCAGCCTGCCCTCGGTGTCAAGCTCGTAAAGGAGTTCCGACTCCTGGCCGCCACCCCTTAACCACGGTTAAGGCGGGCGCGCCGTTTGATCGGATAGCTTTGGATATACTGGATACCCACCGGGTCACCCCGCGTGGTTTCCGGTACATCCTGGTAATATCCGACTATTTTACCAAGTATACCGACGCCTACCCACTGCGCCGCCAGACTGCGGACGAGGTAGCTCGGTTATTGGTGAATAGATGGGTGGTGTACCATGGGGTACCTAAACAGGTACATTCGGATCAGGGCACGCAATTTGAGAGCAACCTGTTCCGAAACCTAGCACAGATGCTAGGCAGTACCAAGGTGCGGACCACCCCCTACAGGCCCCAGTCTGATGGCCAGGTCGAACGCTTTAATCGATCGGTCCTCAATATGCTGGCGGCCTTTGTGAACGATCGTGCGAATGATTGGGATGACCACCTCCCGTATGTCTTAATGGCGTACAGGTCGTCGGTCCACTCTTCGACCGGAGTTACTCCGCACGCGATGTTGTACGGCCGGGAGTTAAATTTGCCCGTGGATATTATGTATCCAACTGCGGCAGAGACCGGCGCAGTACCCCAGTGCGGTCCGGAATACGTGGAGTGGATTCGCCGTGCCCTGGCGAACGCCCATGATTTCGCGCGCGCGCGCCTGGACAAGTCTGCCATCCGGCAGAAGCGAGGCTATGACGCCCATGCTAAGGGTAGGCCAGCTTTTGCGGAGGGCGACAAGGTGCGCTACTATTATCCGCCGCTTAAGCAAGGCAATAAATTTGCTAAGCCGTGGATAGGCCCGTTTACGGTACTGAAACAGGTGACAGATGTGGACTACCGGATCCGGAGGGATTCCGATCCGGACAGGGTTCTGGTTGTCCATATCGATAATCTGAAGAAGTACGAGGGCCCGGAACCGGATGATGCTCCCGTATGGGATCCGTCTGGTCAGCATCCGCGGACTCCGGCCGAGCGTGTGCGCCGTATGGTGGGCCTCCCGGACCTCTCTGACCCGTCAGATGATGGACTGGGTGGCTATCAGCCAGATGACGGCGATCCGCAGGTACCCCCACTACCTCCAGTACCTGCGGATGACGGGCGGCCACGCCGGAAACCACGTGCGCCAGCCCGGTATGGGTGGGAATAACCTTCCGCCCATGCGGATGCATCTGCGGTACCCGTCTGTCATACTATGGATGGGTTTTAGGTCGTTCCGTGAGAGTCCGCACGACTTACCTCCGCGGGTGGCTATCTTCGGAGTTGAGGTCCGCGGAGACTTTCATGTCGTAACGCCGCCGCTCCGCATCTGCCCTCCTGTAGTTTCTAGCGCCAGGGACGTGCGGATGGCCTGTCCGCACATTGTGGACGGCTGTCCGGCGTAATCCGCACAACGGTTACGCTGGCCGGACGAATTTACTGATCCGGCCGGACGCCCCTGGTCCCGGGACAACCTCTGGCCAGACTGAGGTTGGGATTTACGTCCGCTACGGGAGAAGCGCCTTCCCACGGATTTGGGGAGCTGGCTCTGGACGCGGGGATAGTGTCCGCAGATGAGGACTGATGTCCGCGGTTCGTCCGCGTGACTCGTCCGGCGTCCGCGGCGCTTTAAGATGACGCACTTCGGTGTAGTTATCCCCCGTGAGCCATTACTATAATTGCGGTTATAGTAAATTAAGGTTTCTTACGGCAGGAAACCGACTATCCATTATGATAATGGAGCGGTTGTTAAGTCCGCGCGTGCGGACCAGCCGCGGCAGCGGGTGACGCTCGTTCTCGTCCGGATCGTACCTTACAATACGCGGTCCGGCCGGAATGACCGGAACCCCGGCCTCCTTCTAAGAAGGGGGTCGTATATTACATGCGCAACACTTGTGGTGGCTTCTAATTCCAATTTCATCTTCATTGGATAAGGGCAATACGCCGTACAATGGTAGACGTCCGGCCTGGACTCCGTCCGCGGGCAGCTCCGGACGTCCGCCGGCTATTGCTTTCACCATCTTTGGGCGCCTCTAGATTGGGCGCCGGTATGAAGGGTTCGCCCCCTAACCAGTGCGGTTATGGACCATGCCGGCTCCGCGTCTAAATCTATTGGCTCCGCGCTCCGGTAGTCGTTTGAGGAGGCTCTGGGCTGGACCGGGCACCGCTCCGCGGCCGGGCAGTACGTCGGGGATGCTAGTGGGCGCTTTGCAAACGCCCATAGCCGCCTGATTGTCTGTCCGGACGTCATGGGTATGTCCGATCGCCCTGTAAGCGTGCCAGCGGCTATGGGGAGTGATTTTGTTTATTTTCCATCTCATTTATTATTTATGGGAGGATTATAAGCCACAAGTGTGTGCGTGTTTCCCGTGGAAATGCTATTCTTACTCATTTATCCCATATATGAGAAAGTTTAGTGATATATCTTTTCCCTGGTGCAATAGAGAGTAAGAAATCGGGAGATTTCTGCTTTCGCGAGAGGGGTGTAGGAGATTGTGTACATTGTATCGAAGGCTGTATGCCGTGATCTATGAAAAGCATGCAAGCGGTGGTGGATTTATTTTCATTGCTGCTTGAGCGGTGTTAAATTTTTATTTATCGCTGCTGATAGGGTGACATAATCGTAACACCCACAAGTAGTTTGGCTTTTTGATACATTGTATACAATCTTTAACCTGCGAGGGTGATTAACTTCACGTCATTGATCGCCAGTGCGAAAGCTATTGCTAATGACTGCTGTTAATTACTGTAGTATTTTAGCGGGTTCCCCCGGGATGGCTTGTGTACACAAGCCACCCGTATACATGGCACGATAGGAGTCACCGGGGGGAGATGCGTGTATGGGAATGCGGGAATGTAAAACGTCCTTTTTTCTGTCGATCGGGTAGATGCAGTGAATAGACGTTTCCACGGGAACGCGTCATACGATGCGTGTGCAGTATAACTGCCAACACTTGATGCCTATAATCGATGTAACTCGACACCTTCTCGTCATTCAAGCGCTCGGCACTGGTGGAGACGGATCTGCGGATCTGACTCCCAGTGTTTACGGCGTTTAGAGCGCTTGATATGTCTGAGAGTAGTGATGGTTGGGAAGGTGATGTAGGGAGGGAAGAGGGGTCTCTTGAGCGCGGTAATTCGTACTCGAGACCCCAGACTAGGCCCGAGGAGGATGACCGCGAGGACATCCCTCGGGGAGCCTATGTGGGTTCTGAGGAATCCAGCTCCGGCTCCGGTTCTTACACAGGAACCGAGTCCGAGAGCGAGGTCGCGGAGGACCGCCCCACAGAGAGTGACTCGGCCACGCCAGGCGCTGAGCAGCTCTTAAATCCGTCGCCTTTTCCTCGTATGGAAGAGGTGATGGACTGCGGTGGTGTGGGACTCGTGGATGTAGACATTGAGTTGCATCCGCACCCGGAGATGCTTGCGTCTTTGGGTCCGGATGAGAGTACTCGTGCGGAAACCCGTCCGGATGGCCGTAGCCGTCCGGACACCGGTTCTGCCGAGAACTCCTCGGTGTCCGCACCTGCGGAGTCTGGTCCGCACGACCAGAAGGCCCCTGGGACTTGGGCGGAGCAGGTTGACGCGGCTGAGGAAGCCGCATCCCAAGCGCCGCCTCAGGGACAGGAGTCTGGCTTGAAGGAGACCGAGAACCGAGATGACGGGTTTACATCGCCCGTCTCTAGGCGTACTCGCCATCGAGCCCGGGAGATTGCCCAGAAGCAGTGGAGAGCCCAGCAAGAGCTGGAAGCCGCTGACCGCGGGCAATCTGAGGCCGGATCCGACCCGGACCCGGCCTCCTCGCCTCCGAAGAAGAAGAAGAAGAAAAAGAAGAAGCGGCCGCACCGGAAAAAGAAGTCCGGCGGCCCCTCGCCTCAAGCAGGATCGAAGTCCGGAGGACCTCAGCCACTGGCGCCTAAGCCGGGCAGCCAGAAAGGGTCCTCCGCCAAACCCGGAGTCGCCAAGACGCCTAATCCCTCGGGATCTGGTGCGGGCGGCGCCTCCGCGGGATCCGGCCCAGGCGCGGGAGGTTCCTGTAAGCGGGTGCCTATCCAGGCACCGAAAGGAACCTCCTCTTCTTCTTCCTCCGGTACCAAGAAACCTACCGGAGCTGCGGAGGTGGGGTCGAGTCCAGTGGACAGAGGGCGTCCCGTGCCGAAGGAGGGAGATCTTCGTTTAGAACTCCTCCGGAAGCGCGCGGAGCAAGACGGGGTCCACCTGTCTGACGCCGCACTGGAAGCGGGACGGCGGTCCTTCGTTGCGCAGCAACAGAGGGCCGCGCCCCCGCGCGGGAAGAGTGTGCCCCGACGAACCAGGTCGGAGAATCGTTCGGGGGCGGCCAAAAAGAAGAAACGGTCGTCCTCGGAGCAGCCCTCTATCCAGAGGCTGCGGGCCGAAATGGGCCCCGAACTCCCTGGAGTCCGTCAGGGACACATGTTCCTCCCGCGCTATGGCAGGGATCCGCAAGGGCGCCGCACAGCGGCGGCCGGCGCGGCGGCCGACACGCCTTTCACACGGCCTCGTCCACTCACGGACGAGGAGCGTGTCGGGTTGCCGCCCGAGGCAGAGGAGGGTGTAATATGCCAACTCTGTCCGAAATCCCTGGACGGGTATGAGGACCCACACCGTGCGCTCAACCGGGATCGTAGGTATCCTACCTACGACCACTTGAGTCGACATATTGCGGGGTACCACTACCCCTGGATGCAAATGTTCGTTTGCAAGAGGTGCTACTCCAGCAGACCTCAGCAACGATATTTCGCCAGTTTAGAGGCCCTGAATGATCACCGCTCGGGTGCACACCGCGGTGAGGGACTTCATACCGTTGGTAATGAAGTGGGGCCTGTATTCAATTTTGGATACATACCACCGAGGGTGGCGTCGTTCATGACTACGTCAGGAACGGCGAATCACCGATTCTTTCACTGGGGTCCATGGCGCTTTGCACAGCGCATCATGGACGATGCCTGGAAGGAGTCTGGCGTTGTGTCCGCGGGCTCGAGCTACACCGCTCGCCTGACGGCGACAATGGGCCAGACCCCGGCGGAGTTCCAGGCGGCGGAAGCCACCCGGACAGCAGCAGAGGCTGTCCGTGAACCGCCGGTGATCCAGGCCGGTGAAGAACGGCACCGGGTGACCATGATCGTGTCGGAGATGCCGCAGATCGCGGCCAAGACACGAGTGGCTACTCCTAAGCCGCGCCCCCAGCCGAAGACTCAGGGGAAGAGCTCGTCCGCCGGAAAGGCTCCGGCCGGGACGACGCCCCTGCAGTCTCCGGGTGCGCTGACTCAGGAGGACTACCCGGGCTTGCTCGAGGTGACGGTACCCGCGGGTCCGTCTGAGGGACGGGTGGTGGCAGACACCTCCGCCTCCTCGAGTACCACGTCGGTGGTCCCGCCAAGGACTCCACGCGTGACTCCCTCGGTTGCGAGCAGTAGCGGACGTGCGGTACCTCTCTCGAGGTCGGCGTCCGCGTCCTCGTTGGTAGTTGAGGGGACGTCCGCAGGGTGGCAAAGCACCGCCTCCCTGGACTTGGACCCCCTCGACGCCACGGCGGACGTACGCCGGAGGCTCGGTCCCACGACCGCCAGCGTCTACGAGACTTTCCGCGAGTCTGTAGGCCAGGCGGTCGGCCATCGTCGCGATGGTATGGACCGGATCCCCGGTGACCCGGCGTTGGTGAACCTGCCGGTGCCCCGAGCCATTCGTGACTTGGGGTCCGCAGGTGTAGCCGCGTTGGTCCGCGCTCGGGAGGAGCACCCCTGGGATCACCCCCAGCGTGGTCAACTCACCCGAGTGGCGGAGTACCTTGTGGCGGAGATGGACAGCTCTCTGGATCGGTTCAGCCGGTGCCGCGCCGAGGCCTCTCGTGTCGCATGCGATCTCGCATACGACCAGGGCCTCATGGAAGGCACCCGGCGGAGCCTAGAGAGCTACCGGACTTTGTCGGCCGTCATTGAGCAGCGCGCGTTCGACCAGGGTCGGACCGCCGCTCTTGCCGAGCAGTCCGGGGCGTCCGCCCCCGCCCCAGAGGTAGCCGCACGGATGGAGCACCTGGAGGCTGAGAATGAGCAGCTACGGCGTCGTCTTGACGAAGCCGAGGCCGCACGGACTCGCCTACTCCAGGGCGTCGATGACCCCGAGTCGTCCGCCCTGAACCAGGCGGCTCTCCGGCGCGCGGATGCCGCTTTGGAGCTGGCCATCTACCCATACCTAGTCCAGGTGTGGGGAGAACGGACGGCTGGTCCACAGCGCACCCGCGATACGGTGGAGATGTTCCGCGCCATTGCCGATCTCGGCGCGACCTCTCTACCGGCCTCCGTCGTGATGGCTCCGCCAGGACCCGGATTGCAGGGCTCACCGCAAAAGCCCATGCAAGCTCCACCGGGCCTGCCTCATCCGCCCGTGCAGCCGGCTTTCACTATGCCGGCTCCGCTGCTTCCGCGGCGTAGGGACCCGTCACCGCCGCCAGACCCCAAGACAGGCGGCACGGATGAGGAGCCGATGACCACGGAGGAAGGCTAGGGCACTAGCCTCGTCGCTGCACTTGTGCGGCGGCGTGCCGGAGTCGCTCCCGCGGCTCCGCCCTGCCTCAGACCCGTTCTGCGGATCTGAGGAGCCGGCCGGCAGGGCGGTCGGCAACATTTTAGAGGTACTATCACTTTTGATCACTCGGTGTGTCGCTTTACAAAATTTCTAAATTTAAAGTCTAACCTTAAAGATATTCCAAAGACTCGACACACCGTCCTTTTATAACGGATGACCTTCCAAGGTCATCACACGGTTTTGGACCACCTCGGTCAAAATTTTAGCTTGTTTATGAGGGTTTATTCAAAATTGCAAAGCGCGTTATAGTTTACTCCGTAAGTCCGGGGGTAGTTCCCCATTCTTCCAAAAGGGACTCTTAAAGTCCTAGTCTTGCGCCGTGACTTCCGGGTGTTGCCATCTTGCCTTCTTCCGGACCCCGTCATGCGAAGCCTTCGTCGGGTTTTGGCTGTTTTGGGCGCGGGCGGAACATGTTGGGGACCAACATTGTAAGAAGGGGGTAATGTGGCGATTTTGCCCTAAGCACGCGGCAGGTGATTGTAAACATAAATGCCATTTATGTGGCCTTTTCGTACTTGGCCTTGTTTTGACATGCTCCGTTCGAGCGTGCGTTGCCACGGCGACGTATTGTAATTTACGTTCCAGTAAACTATAACAATGGATCGATTAAACCTCGCGTGCGCCCTACAGTTTCTGGTGTATTATATATACACTGGAAGCGACTCGTTCGAGGAGATTGTCCAAGATCGAGAGACAGGACGCACACGAGGCTCGCCATGAGCTTTGTGTTCCCTGTTTGTGAGTAGTGGGCTCCTAGAGCCCTGGGGACGATTTCCATGGGGAGGCCCGGGCTGGGAGAGACAAGTTGCTGACTCGGGGGCCTTCGGCCCTGTGGATCGCCAGCTCTCTCCCTTCCCGGGACGTGTGACAGAGGCTCTGGCCAGCATGTCGGACTGTACGGGGTTCCGTCCCCGAGGCAGACCGCGGCTCGCCAGGCCCCGCCAGTTAACACCGTAGGGATGAACTAGTTTCTGAACGGTGTCCGTAGGCCTGGGAGTGTCGGGTGGGCTGTTACCTGGTTACCGTTAATGCTGAAGTAGTTACCGTGTCCGCCGCGACCTCCGGTGAGCGGCCCTGCCGCAAGGATCCGGAATAGCGGATGCGCGTCCGCAACGACTCGGATGAGAGAGGACTATCCTCGAGGATCCCGAAGAGCGGACAGTAGTCAATAACTTTACACATGTTTATTATGAAGTATGAAGCAATATATAACTCAAATATCGAATAAAAGTCGTTTTTGTGCAAACCCTGAAATTCCATGTTGAGGTTGAATTTTAACATTAGTGCTAATTACCAACTTTTTCAATTTTTGAGATAGAATTCTGAAATTCGGCGAAAAATTACGGCATGATACCCAATTAAAACACACAGTTTCGATTATCCAAAAGAAAACTACGGCCAAAAAGCGTGTTTCACTGACAGATGAACTGGACTAAAAAAGGGTTTTAACATGATGCTTATCTCCATACAAGGATTTTTCACCTCAGTCTCGTGACATTTCCGTACACCAAATTTCTTGAACAAAGAGGGTTTGTTTTATTGCCATCATTTATTCACAGTCAGTAAGCACTACGTGTTGTTCTTATTTTCCGCTATGCAGATTCCGTGTACGGTATGTGACATTTGGTGGAGTTGAATTTTGTCATAATGTCTCGGGTATTTGCTGCCTCTGGAATCGCTTTTGGGAACTCCTGTAGAGTACTAGTAATATGTTTGAGCGACACTCCCCTGTTCTACATTATTTATCCTTATCTGAGATAACAGCTTGGCCTCAGAATGTTTTTCATGAAAGTATTTACTCTGGCAGCCTATAGAACATCCAGGGCACTGCTGCTAGTTTGTACCACGTTTCACACCTTTGTACCACGGTTGAAAAAATTATGGGTATAACAGTATTTTCTATCAAGGGAGTAAACTTTGGAACTCATTAGGTAATGAACTAAAACTATCAGGGTCAATCCAGTTATTTAAAATTAAACTCAATGCCTGGCAGCCCATAAAATGTACCTGTTCTTATTGCATATTGTGTAAATTGAACGATTTGTAAGCATACATATAATATTAATGGCATGTCATCTCATTTGTATATTCATCTCATATCATTGTAAATAACCATTCCTGTTATCCCATTGTCGGTAAATAGCCATATGGCTATTAATGTTGAACTTTTCATATCGACGTTAAATAAAATTTTATCTTATCTTTATACCCTAGGCTGTGAGTTGTCTATTGTACTTGTACTACGGGTGTGTCTACGTGGAATAGACTACGGTCTGGCCTATTGTTAAAGGTGTCAATTGTGGTACAAATGAGGAAACCTTCGACTTTTAGGGAGATGGTTGAATAGACCACGGTATTGGTGCAAGAAACTAGTTTATCACCATAACCACTGCGTGTGTCACTGCGTGTTAATTGAATTATTTATTTCTGTTTATTTTACTGCCAGAATACGAGAATAATCATGTCATGTATGAGCCACCGTAGCCTCTAGATATATACTGTAAAAGGTACGAGGTTCACTGTTCACTGGAGCGTAACGCCTCGAGTCACACCCCATGTACACAATTCACCCCGTGTATCTCCCTCTATCTCTCTCTGGCCCAGTTACCTTCTTGTGTACTACCATACACATACTAAAGACCGGCTCTAGGCCTATGTTACCCGACTACATGACACAGGGACTAGTAAAGAGTCTCGAGGACCACGACCCGGAATTGAGTGAGTGAGTGAGTGAGTGACATAATTATGTATTAGACCTATATGGAGTGGCTGTATGTGATACGACGTTAAGCATCCAGCCCCGAGGATGGTGGATACATCCAAGAAAGCGCTGTTCACGGCTTTGGTTACCGCGGTGTTGATAACTTGCTTCTTGCTGATAAACTTCTCCACCTTCAACACCAGGACGCTGATGGTTGCCATCGATAAAGTGCAAGTGCATATCAGGCGCCAGACAGTGTGTGACAACAACACTTGGTGTCACACGGGAAACAAATCAACCAACAGCGCCAGGGAACAAGGTCAGGCAGTCGTCAACGGGTCCATCCCTGGAGAAGATGTTGAAAATGTCACCTCGGGTAACTCCACTCGCTGCATGCAGAAAGTCATGTTGAACGTGACACGGACGCTACTGGACTCACACAAGGTGACGCCGCACTCTGTGCACACGGATCCGTCCCGGAATCTGACGATCTACGGCCGGATTCAAGGAGGAGGCAGGTACGGTGTGTACGGCTCCACCATCGGGAACCCTGTGGCCCTGAAGTACTTGTTTGTGCTGCCACTGACGGCGCTCGCGTGGACTCGTATCGGCTTCGGCAGTGTGGTGATACTGTTGGCGGACTCTGGCCCCAGTTGCCACAAGGAAGCTCTGATCACCTACATGGTGGCAAAGCTGCTCTCCCGGAACGCAACAGTCATCCTGATGGAAAGTGATCCTCGGAACACGGTGATGCTCAGTCAGACATCTCGGATCTTTGCGGCATCACTTCTGTCTGAGCGAGTGGCGAATAATCCAGAGAAGTGGCCCGAGACATTCTTTATTACTTCTGACTCCGACATTTGGCCACTCAGGCCATCTCCTTACACACTAGCATCAGGCAATTCCATCCTGACGCTCCACGGCGGGTGCTGTGGAAGTTTTCACCACAAAAACAAGAGGTACAGAATGCTGCCGATGGCAAATATCGGTATGAATCAGTCCGTGTGGACTTCTGTACTCAGTCGCTACAACACGGGACCACCTCACAGTCCCGGAGACATCCTGCAATACTTCATCAGAGAGTTCGGCCAAATAGTCACTCAGCCTGTCACGAAAGGGGGCAACTTTGGCTGGTACCTGGACCAGAAGATGTCGAGTATTGTGGTGTGGGATTGGATCCGTAACCACACGGCTCGGAAAGATATGGGTACGCGGCCTGGACTCAACGGTCGGATTGGCCACAACCACTGGGATACGAGTACACTCGGTACTAAAATTGACGTGCATCTGCTGAGCTGGGCCTACAAACCCAAGTCGT
Organism: Terebella lapidaria; assembly: GCA_949152475.1. Classification (NCBI taxonomy): domain Eukaryota; kingdom Metazoa; phylum Annelida; class Polychaeta; order Terebellida; family Terebellidae; genus Terebella; species Terebella lapidaria. The sequence goes on along the minus strand of OX424558.1, from coordinate 618,060 downwards.
GGAATCGAATCCTGCCGCTGCTGAAACTGATGTATGACGAAGAGACTGTCAAATGGTGTTACGATTACATGATGTTCTTCCGAGTTCATTTCTCCGGGGATAAAACCTACAGAATACCCACAAGCCAAGTATGAGAGCAATCAAGCTGGCACAAAACACGCAAATAAACATGCCCATGACCGGCGTGATAACACTCTGATGACTAATGTATTATTAAAGGGTGTCTTATTTAGGAGAGGGAAAACTAGATGCTTCCCGAGACATCTGGTACCATATCATCCCTGTTGCAATATGTTATTTCAAACAAATTCTCAGTAATGCCCAGTGAGTGCCTCTCATCATTGTCCGTTATGAATGGTTCAGAACGTTACTGTAATCACTGTATTCATTCAACAATTTATTATTCTCACCAAATAAATGTACTTTCCGGAAATCTTATCACAAGACTGGAATATAAATATCTGCTGATTCTCCAAAGGTGTACAATTTCAATGCGAACGAAGGAAAATGTTCATTAAGGACGAACTGCATGTAAAATTCCGAATCTGGAACGCGCCAGTTCTCCATTCACTTATAATGTAAATATAAAGGTAGCAAAATCATGAACTTGCAAACATCCATTTGGCACCATAATTTACTGTGGCGACCTATAGCCATCGAGAATCACCAACCGAGACTTGGTTCTTGACTAAATGTGGCGATTTTGCCCTAAGCACGCGGCAGGTGATTGTAAACATACATGCCATTTATGTGGCCTTTTCGTTCTTGGCCTTGTTTTGACACGCTTCGTTCGAGCGTGCATTGCCACGGCAACGCATTGTAATTTACGCTCCAGTAAACTATAACAATGGTTTGATTATACCTCGCGTGCGTCCTACAGCTTGTGGTGTATTATATATACACTGGAAGCTACTCGATCGAGGAGATTGTCCGAGAGAGAGTGACTAGGACACACGCAAGGCTCACCATGAGCTTTGTGTTCCCTGGTCGCGAGTAGTGGGCTCTTAGAGCCCTGGGGACGATTTCCATGGGGAGGCCCGGGCTGGGAGAGACAAGTTGCTGACTCGGGGGCGCAAGCCCTGTGGATCGCCAGTTCTCTCCCTTCCCGGGATGTGTGACATAGGCTCTGGCCAGCATGTCGGACTGTACGGGGTTCCGTCCCCGAGGCAGACCGCGGCTCGCCAGGCCCCTCCAGTTAACACCGTGGTGATGAACCAGTTTCTAAACGGTGTCCGTAGGCCTGGGAGTGTCGGGTGGGCTGTTACCTGGTTACCGTTAATGATAGAGTGGTTACTGTGTCCGCAGTGACCTCCGGTGAGCGGCGCCGCCGCAAGGATCCGGAATAGCGGATGCGCGTCCGCAAGGACTCGCGGTGAGAGGACTATCCTCGAGGATCCCGAAGAGCGGACGATAGTCAATAACTTTACATTGGTGCCGTGACCAGGATCAGTCCGACAGTGTTCCATCGCAGCCTACCGTCACAGTGTTGTAGCCTCCTTCGTCCCTGGGGATCGCCCGCTCCTCAAGGACGTCTCAGGAAAGATGACGAAAGAAAGAGACAAAGATAAAGATAAAGTGAATGAACCCAAGGGGGGGGGGGGAAACGGGTGGAAACGTCGCGGACCGCACCGGGTCGAGCGACAACCGCCATGAGAAATCTTCGGATGACTCCGGCGGTAGTAAGGTACGTGCGGAGACCTCCGTGGACAAAACCCCGTCTACAGAGTCGACTCCGGCGTCCCTGGAGTCCGCAGGCTCGGAGGCACCGCGTTGGTGACCGCGTCGACCGTTCCGACAGTTGGAGCGCAAGCCGCGTGGTCTACTTACCCTGGCGAGTACAGTGTGTCGGACGGGCAGTGGCAACAGGTGGCTTCCGCCCCAAGCTTTGCCGCCCCATCTGGATCCTACCCAGTAGGTTCGATGGGAGCCCCGCCCGCACCTAGCCAGAGTGGGTTTTTAGCGGGAATGACCCCGGCGGCAAACGTGAGCTTTCCTGCTCCCATGTCCGCGGCGTCGATGTTTGCTCCGGCAGACTCCGCCGCAGGCGCAGGTAGCTCGCGGACCTTGCCGCTGTACACGGACGACCCCGGAGCCGGGACCGCACGTCGGGCGCGTAACAAACGCGATGACGGGCCCGACCACTCTTCGTGGCGGAAACGGTTCAACGGGGATAACGCCGACTGTGTGGCGTACCGCTGTGTACGAAGGATGGTCCCAGCATGAAGCTGGACATGTCCTTGCAGGGAGCTTGGAAGGAAAAGCTCTCCGCGTGATGCCGTGTCTGCCGGTGGGAACAGTGACCTTCGGCGAGGTTGCCCGTCAACTTCGCCTGCTGTTCACGCCGACGACCAATCGGCAGCAGTCTGAACGAGAGTTCAAGGCGCGTACCCGCCAACCGACTGAGTCCATGACAGACTATGCGTTTAACCTGCGCATACTCGGCCGGAGAGCTTATCCGGACATGGACTCCAGACGGTTTGAGACGATGCTGATCGATCAGTTCATCGATGGCCAGCCTTACCACTTAGCATACGGGCTGGCCACCCAATCGATGGCCAGCCTTACCACTTAGCATACGGGCTGGCCACCCATGAAAAGCGATCGCTCGAGGTAGCTTTCCGCCCTAGACAGTTGCCTCCGGCCCCGGCTCCGGCCTCGGCTGTTCCCGCGCAGGCAGCGACCCCTCCTCCGGCCAAAGCGTTGCAGGTAACCCGTGGCAGGACCCGGTCATCCGGGAACCCGCCAGGGAACCTACCCTGCAGTGGGTTAGTGCGCCGGCACCCTCCACAGGGACGCCCGCACATGCGGCACCAGTCGCCGCGCCGTGCTCGTCCTCGGACGAGTGCGACATGGAGGACTACGATTTCGGCGCCGCGCAGATGATTGCGCACCAGCCCAGAACCGTCTCTGTTACTTCTGCGGAAAGCAGGGACACTTTTGGCTGAAGTGTCCGAAGTTGTTGGAATGCCTGCGGTCGCGCGGATACCAGGGAGCCCTCCCTGGCCCGCAACGGAGGAATTCCTTCCGGTCTGGCCTCCGGGACAGCAAGGTCAGAACCCGCGGCAGGGAAACTAGATCCGGACGTGGTGGCGACCAACACTACGTCCGGGGATAGTTGTTCCGTGGCAAAAGATGCCGCCCCACCCGCTGATGAGCAGGACGAACCTCAAGTTGATATGACTTCTCCGGAAGTAGTCCTTGGGGATCAGTCTGGCTCCTCCGCGGCTGAGGCGGATGGTGAGGACTCCGTAGATGAGCCCAGCGCGTGCGAACGGTATCGCCCTACCTGCGCGCTGGTGAGGGACCCCTGCTGGTACCTGCCCCTGCTACAACAGCACTTTCATTGGCCTGGTAGCAGCTTGGACGTGCAATGGTGGTGCGCAGCCTGCCCTCGGTGTCAAGCTCGTAAAAGAGTCGGATAGCTTTGGATATACTGGATACCCACCGGGTCACCCCGCGTGGTTTCCGGTACATCCTGGTGATTTCCGACTATTTTACCAAATATACCGATGCCTACCCACTGCGCCGCCAGACTGCGGACGAGGTAGCTCGGTTGCTGGTAAATAGATGGGTGGTGTACCATGGGGTACCTAAACAGGTACATTCGGATCAGGGCACACAATTTGAGAGCAACCTGTTCCGGAACCTAGCACAGATACTAGGCAGTACCAAGGTGCGGACCATCCCCTACAGGCCCCAGTCTGATGGCCAGGTCGAACGCTTTAATCGATCGGTCCTCAATATGCTGGCGGCCTTTGTGAATGATCGTGCGAATGATTGGGATGACCACCTCCCGTATGTCTTAATGGCGTACAGGTCGTCGGTCCACTCTTCGATCCGAGTTACTCCGCACGCGATGTTGTACGGCCGGGAGCTAAATTTGCCCGTGGATATTATGTATCCAACTGCGGCAGAGACCGGCGCAGTACCCCAGTGCGGTCCGGAGTACATGGAGTGGATTCGCCGCGCCCTGGCGAACGCCCATGATTTCGCGCGCGCGCGCGCCTGGACAAGTCTGCCATCCGGCAGAAGCGAGGCTATGATGCCCATGCTAAGGGTAGGCTAGCTTTTGCGGAGGGCGACAAGGTGCGCTACTATTATCCGCTGCTTAAGCAAGGTAACAAATTTGCTAAGCCGTGGATAGGCCCGTTTACGGTACTGAAACAGGTGACAGATGTGGACTACCGGATCCGGAGGGATTCCGATCCGGACAGGGTTCTGGTTGTCCATATCGATAATCTGAAGAAGTACGAGGGCCCGCTTGTCATGGATCCGCTCGTTCAAGATGTGGAACCGGATGATGCTCCCGTATGGGATCCGTCCGGTCAGCATCCGCGGACTCCGGACGAGCGTGTGCGCCGTATGGTGGGCCTCCCGGACCTCTCTGACCCGTCAGATGATGGACTGGGTGGCTATCAGCCAGATGACGGCGATCCGCAGGTACCCCCACTCCCTCCAGTACCTGCGGATGACGGGCGGCCACGCCGGAAACCACGTGCGCCGGCCCGATATGGGTGGGAATAACATTCCGCCCATGCGGATGCGTCTGCGGTACCCGTCTATCTCACCAAGGACGGGTTTTAGGTCGTTCCGTGAGAGTCCGCACGACTTACCTCCGCGGGTGGCTACTTTGTGGCTATCTTCAGAGTTGAGGTCCGCGGAGACTTTCATGTCGTAATGCCGCCGCTCCGCATCCGCCCTCCCGTAGTTTTCAGTGCTAGGGACGTACGGCAACCTTATCCGCATCAGTTCGCCTGTAGTCCGGCGCAGTTAAAACAGCGGCTACACTGGCCGGACGACTTTTGTGGATTTGCCGGACGCCCCTGGTCCCGGAACAGCCTCTTAAGTGGCCAGACTGAGGTTGGGATTTACGTCCGCTACGGGAGAAGCGCCTTCCCACGGATTTGGGGAACTGGCTCTGGACGCGGAGATAGTGTCCGCACGTGAGGACTGACGTCCGCGGTTCGTCCGCGTGACTCGTCCGGCGTCCGCGACGCTTTAAGATGACGCACTTCGGTGTAGTTATCCCCCGTGCGCCATTACTATTATTAAGGTTATAGTAATTAAGGTTTCTTACAGCAGGAAACCGACTATCCATTATGATAATGGAGCGGTTGTTAAGTCCGCGTGTGCGGACCAGCCGCGGCGGCGGGTGACGCTCATTCTCGTCCGGATCGTACCTTACAATACGCGGTCCGGCCGGAATGACCGGAACCCCGGCCTCCTTCTAAGAAGGGTGTCGTATATTACATGCGCAACACTTGTGGTGGCTTTTAATTCCAATTTCATATACATTGGATAAGGGCAATACGCCGTTCTATGGTAGGCGTCCGGCCTGGACTCCGTCCGCGGGCAGCTCCGGACGTCCGCCGGCTATTGCTTTCACCATCTTTGGGCGCCTCTAGATTGGGCGCCGGTATGAAGGGTTCGCCCCCTAACCATTGATGTTATGGCCCATGCCGGCTCCGCGTCTAATCTATTGGCTCCGCGCTCCGGTAGTCGTTTGTTTGGGCTCTAGGTTTGACCGGGCTTGCTCCGCGGCCGGGCTGTACGTTGGGGATGCTAGTGGGCGCGTCATGAACGCCCACAGGGCGCCCAATTGTCTGTCCGCCTGTCATGGGCTTGTCCGATCGCCTTGTAAGCGTACCAGCAGCTATGGGGAGTGATTTTGCTTATTTTTCCATCTCATTTATTATTTATGGGAGGATTATAAGCCATAAGTGTGCGCGTGTTCCCGTGGAAATGCTATTCTTGCTCATTTACCAAATATATGAGAAAGTTTAGTGATATATCTCTTTTCCCTGGTGCAATAGAGAGTAAGAAATCGGGAGATTTCTGCTTTCGCAAGAGGGGTGTAGGAGATTGTGTACATTGTATCAAAGGCTGTATGCCGTGATCTATGAAAAGCATGAAAGTGGTGGTGGATTTATTTCCATTGCTGCTTGGGCGGTGTTAAATTTTTATTTATCGCTGCTGATAGGGTGACATAATCGTAACACCCACAAGTAGTTTGGCTTTTGATACATTGTATACAATCTTTAACCTGCGAGGGTGATTAACTTCACGTCATTGATCGCCAGTGCGAAAGCTATTGCTATTGACTGCTGTTAATTACTGAAGTATTTTAGCGGGTTCCCCCGGGATGGCTTGTGTATATAAGCCACCGGTATACATGGAGCGACAGGAGTCACCGGGGGGAGATGCGTGTATGTGAATGAGATAGTGTAAAACGTTCTTTTGTCTGTCGATCTGGTAGATGTAGTGGACAGACGTTTCCACTGGAACGCGTCGTACGATGCGCGTGCAGTATAACTGCCAACACTTGATGCCTTTAATCGATGTAACTCGAGACATACTGGTCATTCGAGCGCTCGGCACTGGTCGAGAGATCTGCGGATCTGACTCCCAGTGTTTGTAGCATTCAAAGCGCTTGAATAGCAAAAACGTCAGAAGAGAGTGATGGCTGGGAAGGTGATAAGGGAGGGGAGGGGTCTCTGGAGCGCACTGGCGTGTACTCGAGGCCCCTAGCCAGGCCTGAAGTGGATGACCGCGAGGACGTCCGCGAAAGCTCTGATGTGGATTCTGCGAAATCCAACTCCGGCTCTGGTTCTGGTACAGGAACCGAGTCCGAGAGTGAGGTCACGACGGACCGACCCGCAGGGAGTGACTCGGCTACGTTAGGCGCCGAGCAGCTCCTAAATCCGTCTCCTTTTCCGCGCGTGGAAGAGTTGATGGACTGCGGTGAGGTGGGACTCGCTGGTGTGGATATTGTGTTGCATCCGCCCGCGGATATGCTTGCGTCTCTGGGGCCGGATGAGAGTACTCGTGCGGAAACCCGTCCGGATGGCCGTAGCCGTCCGGACACCGGTTCCGCCGAGAACTCCACGGTGTCCGCACCTGCGGAGTCTGGTCCGCACGACCAGAAGACACCTGGGACTTGGGCGGAGCAGGTTGACGCGGCTGAGGAAGCCGCATCCCAACCTCCAGCCCAGGAACAGGAGTCTGGCTCGAAGGAGACCGAGAACCAGGATGACGGGTTCACATCGCCCGTCTCCAAGCGTACTCGCCGTCGAACCCGAGAGATCGCCCAGAAGCAGTGGAGGGCCCAGCAGCAGCTAGAGGCCCTCAACCGCGGGCGATCTGAGACCGGATCCGACCAGGACCCGGTCTCCCCGCCTCTGAAGAAGAAGAAGAAGAAGCGCACCCACCGGAAAAAGAAGTCCGGCGATGCCCCGCCTAAACCCGGATCACAGTCCGGAGGACCTAAGCCGCTGGCGCCTAAGCCGGGCGGCCAGTCAGGGTCCTCCGCCAAACCCGGAGACGCCAAGGCACCTAATCCCTCGGGATCTGGTGCGGGCGGCGCCTCCGAAGGATCCGGCCAGGGCGCAGGAGGTTCCAGTAAGCGGGTGCCCATCCAGGCACCGAAAGGAACCTCCTCTTCTTCTTCCTCCGGTAAAAAGAAGCCTACCGGAGCTGCGGAGGTGGGGTCGAGTCGAGTGGATTGTGGGCGGCCCATGCCGAAGGAAGGAGATCTTCGCTTAGAACTCCTCCGGAAGCGCGCGGAGCAAGACGGGGTTAACCTGTCTGACGCCGCACTGGAATCGGGACGTCGGGCTTTTGTTGTGTCGCAACAAAGAGCCGCGACCCAACGCGCGGAGAGTGTGCCCCGACAACCCAGGTCGGAGAATCGTTCGGGGGCGGCCAAGAAAAAGCAGCCGTCCTCGGAGCAGCCCTCTATCCAGAGGCTGCGGGCCAAGATGGGCCCCGAACTCCCTGGGGTACGTCAGGGACACATGTTCCTCCCGCGTTATGGCAGGGATCTGCAGGGGCGCCACACAGCGGACGCCAGTGCGCCAGAGGCTGCGGGCCAAGATGGGCCCCGAACTCCCTGGGGTACGTCAGGGACACATGTTCCTCCCGCGTTATGGCAGGGATCTGCAGGGGCGCCACACAGCGGACGCCAGTGCGGCGGCCGACACGCCTTTCACATGGCCTTGTCCACTCACGGACGAGGAGCGTGTCGGGCTGCCGCCCGAGACAGAGGATGGGGTAACATGCCTCCTCTGTCCGGAATCCCTGGACGGGTATGAGGACCCGCACCATGCGCTCAACCGGGATCGTAGGTATCCTTCCTACGACCATCTGAGTCGACATGTTGCGGGGTACCACTACCCCTGGGTGAGAATGTTCGTTTGCAAGAGGTGCTACGCACGTAGACCGGATCAACGATATTTCCCCAGTTTGGAGGCCCTGAACACTCACCGCGCGGGTGCACACCGCGGTGAGGGACTTCACACCGTTGGTGATGAAGCGGGGCCTGTATTCAATTTTGGATACATTCCACCACGGGTGGCATCGTTCATGACTACGTCAGGAATGGTGAAGAACCGATTTTTCCACTGGGGTCCGTGGCGCTTCGCACAGCGCGTCATGGACGATGCCTGGAAAGAGTCTGGCATCGTGTCCGCGGGCTCGAGCTACACCTTCAGGGGAAGGGTTCATCCGCTGGAACAACTCCGGCCGGGACGATGCCCCTGCAGTCCCCGGGTGCGCTGACTCAGGAGGATTACCCGGGCTTGCTCGAGGTGACGGTACCCGCGGGTCCGTCTGAGGGACGGGTGGTGGGAGACACCTCCGCCTCCTCGAGTACCACGTCGGCGGTCCGGCCAAGGACCCCACGTGTGACTCCCTCGGTCGCGAGCAGCAGCGGACGTGCGGTACCTCTCTCGAGGTCGGCGTCCGCGTCCTCGTTGGTAGTTGAGGGGACGTCCGCGGGATGGCAAAGCACCGCCTCCCTGGACTTGGATCCCCTCGATGCCACGCCGGAGGTTTGGTCCCACGACCGCCAGTGCCTACGAGACTTTCCGTGAGTCTGTAGGCCAGGCGGTCGGCCATCGTCGCGATGGTTTGGACCGGATCCCCGGTGACCCAGCGTTGGTGAACCTGCCAGTGCCCTGAGCCATTCGTGACTTGGGGTCCGCAGGTGTGGCCGCGCTGGTCCGCGCTAGAGAAGAGCACCCCTGGGATCACCCCCAGACACGAGTGGCTTCTCCTAAGCCGCGCCCCCCGCCAAGGACTCAGGGGAAGGGTTCGTCCGCTGGAACAACTCCGGCCGGGACGACGCCCCTGCAGTCCCCGGGTGCGCTGACTCAGGAGGATTACCCGGGCTTGCTCGAGGTGACGGTACCCGCGGGTCCGTCTGAGGGACGGGTGGTGGCAGACACCTCCACCTCCTCGAGTACCACGTCGGCGGTCCGGCCAAGGACCCCACGTGTGACTCCCTCGGTCGCGAGCAGCAGCGGACGTGCGGTACCTCTCTCGAGGTCGGCGTCCGCGTCCTCGTTGGTAGTTGAGGGGACGTCCGCGGGATGGCAAAGCACCGCCTCCCTGGACTTGGATCCCCTCGATGCCACGCCGGAGGTTTGGTCCCACGACTGCCAGTGCCTACGAGACTTTCCGCGAGTCTGGATCCCCGGTGACCCAGCGTTGGTGAACCTGCCAGTGCCCTGAGCCATTCGTGACTTGGGGTCCACAGGTGTGGCCGCGCTGGTCCACGCTAGAGAAGAGCACCCCTGGGATCACCCCCAGCGCGGTCGACTCACTCAAGCGGCGGAGTACCTCGTAGCGGAAATGGACAGCTCTCTGGACCGGTTCAGCCAGTGCAGCGCCGAGGCCTCCCGTGTTGCATGCGACCTTGCATACGACCAAGGCCTCATGGAAGGCACCCGACGGAGCCTAGAGAGCTACCGGACTTTGTCGGCCGTCATTGAGCAGTGCGCGTTCGACCAGGGTCGAACCGCCGCTCTAGCCGAGCTGTCCGGGGCGTCCGCCCCCGCCCCAGAGGTAACCGCTAGGATGGAGCACCTGGAGGCTGAGAATGAGCAGCTACGGCATCGTCTTGACAAAGCCGAGGCCGCTCGGACTCGCCTACTCCAGGGCGTCGATGACCTCCGACCGGAACCAGGCGGCTCTCCAGCGGGCGGATGCCGCTTTGGAGCTGGCCATCTACCCATACCTAGTCCAGGTGTGGGGAGAGCGCACGGCCGGTCCTCAGCGCACCCGCGATACGGTAGAGATGTTCCGCACCATCGCAGACCTCGGCGCCACATCTCTACCGGCCTCCGTAATCATGGCTCCGTCAGGACCCGGGTTGCAGGGCTCACCGCATAAGCCCCTGCAAGCGCCACCGGGCCTGCCTCATCCGCCCGTGCAGCCGGCTTTCCCACTACCGGCTCCACTGCTTCCGCAGCGTAGGGACTCGTCACCGCCGCCAAACCCCAGGACAGGCGGCACGGATGAGGAGCCGATGACGGTGGAGGAAAGCTAGAGTGCTAGCCTCGTCGCCGCACTTGCGCGGCGGCGTGCCGGAGTCGCCCCCGCGGCTCCGTCCTGCTTCAGACCCGTTCTGCGGATCTGAGGAGCCGGCCGGCAAGGCGGTCGGCAACACTTTTTAGAGGGTTTAGTCAAAATTACAAAGCGCGTTATAGTTTACTCCTTAGGTCCGGGGGTAGTTCCCCATTCTTCCAAAAGGGACTCTTAAAGTCCTAGTGTATTGCGCCGTGACATCTGGGTGTTGCCATCTTGCCTTCTTCCGGACCCTGCCATGCGAAGCCTTCGTCGGGTTTTGGCAGTTTTGGGCGCGGGCGGAACATGTTGGGGACCAACATTGTAAGAAGGGGGTAATGTGGCGATTTTGCCCTAAGCACGCGGCAGGTGATTGTAAACATACATGCCATTTATGTGGCCTTTTCGTTCTTGGCCTTGTTTTGACACGCTTCGTTCGAGCGTGCGTTGCCACGGCAACGCATTGTAATTTACGCTCCAGTAAACTATAACAATGGTTTGATTATACCTCGCGTGCGTCCTACAGCTTGTGGTGTATTATATATACACTGGAAGCTACTCGATCGAGGAGATTGTCCGAGAGAGAGTGACTAGGACACACGCAAGTTTTGGGCAGTTTTGGGCGTGGGCGGAACATGTTGGGGACCAACATTGTAAGAAGGGGGTAATGTGGCGATTTTGCCCTAAGCACGCGGCAGGTGATTGTAAACATACATGCCATTTATGTGGCCTTTTCGTTCTTGGCCTTGTTTTGACACGCTTCGTTCGAGCGTGCGTTGCCACGGCAACGCATTGTAATTTACGCTCCAGTAAACTATAACAATGGTTTGATTATACCTCGCGTGCGTCCTACAGCTTGTGGTGTATTATATATACACTGGAAGCTACTCGATCGAGGAGATTGTCCGAGAGAGAGTGACTAGGACACACGCAAGGCTCACCATGAGCTTTGTGTTCCCTGGTCGCGAGTAGTGGGCTCTTAGAGCCCTGGGGACGATTTCCATGGGGAGGCCCGGGCTGGGAGAGACAAGTTGCTGACTCGGGGGCGCAAGCCCTGTGGATCGCCAGTTCTCTCCCTTCCCGGGATGTGTGACATAGGCTCTGGCCAGCATGTCGGACTGTACGGGGTTCCGTCCCCGAGGCAGACCGCGGCTCGCCAGGCCCCTCCAGTTAACACCGTGGTGATGAACCAGTTTCTGAACGGTGTCCATAGGCCTGGGAGTGTCGGGTGGGCTGTTACCTGGTTACCGTTAATGATAGAGTGGTTACCGTGTCCGCAGTGACCTCCGGTGAGCGGCGCCGCTGCAAGGATCCGGAATAGCGGATGCGCGTCCACAAGGATTTGTGGTGAGAGGACTATCCTCGAGGATCCCGAAGAGCGGACGATAGTCAATAACTTTACATTGGTGCCGTGACCAGGATCAGTCCGACAGTGTTCCATCGCAGCCTACCGTCACAGTGTTGTAGCCTCCTTCGTCCCTGGGGATCGCCCGCTCCTCAAGGACGTCTCAGAAAAATGACGAAAGAAAGAGATAAAGAAAAAGATAAAGCGAATGAACCCAAGGGGGGGGGAAACGGGTGGAGACGTTGCGGACCGCACCCGTGAGAAATCTTCGGATGACTCCGGCGGTAGTAAGGAACGTGCGGAGACCTCCGTGGACAAAACCCCGTCTACAGAGTCGACTCCGGCGTCCCTGGCTCCGTCTCCGGACGAAGATTCGCGCCCCGAAGGGCCGCAACAGAGGTTGCGATTTAGGCCCATGATTTCGCGCACGCGCGCCTGGATAAGTCTGCCATCCGGCAGAAGCGAGGCTATGACGCCCATGCTAAGGGCAGGCCAGCTTTTGCGGAAGGCGATAAGGTGCGCTATTATTATCCGCCGCTTAAGCAAGGTAATAAATTTGCTAAGCCGTGGATAGGCCCGTTTACGGTACTGAAACAGGTGACAGATGTGGACTACCGGATCCGGAGGGATTCCGATCCGGACAGGGTTCTGGTTGTCCATATCGATAATCTGAAGAAGTATGAGGGCCCGCTAGTCATGGATCCGCTCGTTCAAGATGCGGAACCGGACGATGCTCCCGTATGGGATCCGTCCGGTCAGCATCCGCGGACTCCGGACAAGCGTGTGCGCCGTATGGTGGGCCTCCCGGACCTCTCTGACCCGTCAGATGATGGACTGGGTGGCTATCAGCCAGATGACGGCGATCCGCAGGTACCCCCACTCCCTCCAGTACCTGCGGATGACGGGCGGCCACGCCGGAAACCACGTGCGCCAGCCCGATATGGGTGGGAATAACCTTCCGACCATGCGGATGCGTCTGCGGTACCCATCTATCACACCAAAGACGGGTTTTAGGTCGTTCCGTGAGAGTCCGCACGACTTACCTCCGCGGGTGGCTACTTTGTGGCTATCTCCGGAGTTGAGGTCCGCGGATACTTTCATGTCGTAACGCCGCCGCTCCGCATCCGCCCTCCCGTAGTTTTCAGCGCTAGGGACGTGCGGCAACCTCATCCGCATCAGTTCACCTGTAGCCCGGCGTAGTTAACACAGCGGCTACACTGGCCAGACGACTTTTGTGGATTTGCCGGACGCCCCTGGTCCCGGAACAGCCTCTTAAGTGGCCAGACTGAGGTTGGGATTTTCGTCCGCTACGGGAAAAGCGCCTTCCCACGGATTTGGGGAACTGGCTCTGGACGCGGGGATAGTGTCCGCACGTGAGGACTGACGTCCGCGGTTCGTCCGCGTGACTCGTCCGGCGTCCGCGACGCTTTAAGATGACGCACTTCGGTGTAGTTATCCCCCGTGAGCCATTACTATAATTAAGGTTATAGTAATTAAGGTTTCTTACGGCAGGAAACCGACTTTCCATTATGATAATGGAGCGGTTGTTAAGTCCGCATGTGCGGACCAGCCGCGGTAGCGGGTGACGCTCATTCTCGTCCGGATTGTACCTTACAATACGCGGTCCGGCCGGAATGACCGGAACCCCGGCCTCCTTCTAAGAAGGGGGTCGTATATTACATGCGCAACACTTGTGGTGGCTTTTAATTCCAATTTCATATACATTGGATAAGGGCAATACGCCGTTCTATGGTAGGCATCCGGCCTGGACTCCGTCCCCGGGCAGCTCCGGACGTCCGCCGGCTATTGCTTTCACCATCTTTGGGCGCCTCTAGATTGGGCGCCGGTATGAAGGGTTCGCCCCCTAACCATTGAGGTTATGGCCCATGCCGGCTCCGCGTCTAATCTATTGGCTCCGCGCTCTGGTAGTCGTTTGAATAGGCTCTGGGTTGGACCGGGCACCGCTCCACGGCCGGGCAGTACGTCGGGGTTGCTAGTGGGCGCTTTGCAAACGCCCATGGGGCGCCCGATTGTCTGTCTGGACGTCATGGGTATGTCCGATCGCCTTGTAAGCGTGCCAGCGGCTATGGGGAGTGATTTTGTTTATTTTCAATTTCATTTATCATTTATGGGAGGATTATAAGCCACAAGAGTGCGCATGTTCCCGTGGAAATGCTATTCCTACTCATTTACCAAATATATGAGAAAGTTTAGTGATATATCTCTTTTCCCTGGTGCAATAGAGAGTAAGAAATCGGGAGATTTCTGCTTTCGCAAGAGGGGTGTAGGAGATTGTGTACATTGTATCAAAGGCTGTATGCCGTGATCTATGAAAAGCATGCAAGTGGTGGTGGATTTATTTCCATTGCTGCATAGGCGGTGTTAAATTTTTATTTATCGCTGCTGATAGGGTGACATAATCGTAACACCCACAAGTAGTTTGGCTTTTGATACATTGTATACAATCTTTAACCTGCGAGGGTGATTAACTTCACGTCATTGATCGCCAGTGCGAAAGCTATTGCTAATGACTGCTGTTAATTACTGAAGTATTTTAGCGGGTTCCCCCGGGATGGCTTGTGTATATAAGCCACCCGTATACATGGAACGATAGGAGTCACCGGGGGGAGATGCATGTATGTAAATGTGATAGTGTAAAACGTTCTTTTGTCGATCTGTCCACTGTCGATCTGGTAGATGCAGTGGACAGACGTTTCCACGGGAACGCGTCGTACGATGCGCGTGCAGTATAACTGCTAACACTTGATGCCTTTAATCGATGTAACTCGAGACTTACTGGTCATTCAAGCGCTCGGCACTGGTGGAGACAGATCTGCGGATCTGACTCCCAGTGTTTGTAGCGTTTAGAGCGCTTGAATATTAGCAATGTCGGAAGAGAGTGATGGTTAGGAAGGTGATAAGGGAGGGGAGGGGTCTCTGGAGCGCACTAGTGTGTACTCGAGGCCCCTAGCTAGGCCTGAGGATGATGACCGCGAAGTCGTCGCCGAAGGCGATGATGTGGATTCTGTGGAATCCAACTCCGGCTCTGGTTCTGGTACAGGAACCGAGTCCGAGAGTGAGGTCGCGGAGGACCGCCCCGCAGAGAGTGACTCGGCTACGTTAGGCGCCGAGCAGCTCTTAAATCCGTCTCCTTTTCCTCGCGTGGAAGAGTTGATGGACTGCGGTTAGGTAGGACCCGCTGGTGTGGATATTGTGTTGCATCCGCCCGCGGAGATGCTTGCGTCTTTTGGGCCGGATGAGAGTACTTGTGCGGAAACCCGTCCGGATGGCCGTAGCCGTCCGGACACTGGTTCCGCCGAGAACTCCACGGTGTCCGCACCTGCGGAGTCTGGTCCGCACGACCGGAAGACACCTGGGACTTGGGCGGAGCAGGTTGACGCGGCTGAGGAAGCCGCATCCCAGCCTCCGGCCCAGGAACAGGAGTCTGGCTCGAAGGAGACCGAGAACCAGGATGACGGGTTTACATCGCCCGTCTCCAAGCGTACTCGCCGTCAAGCCCGAGAGATCGCCCAGAAGCAGTGGAGGGCCCAGCAGGAGCTGGAGGCCTCCAACCGCGGGCGATCCGAGACCGGATCCGACCAGGACCCGGTCTCCCCGCCTCCGAAGAAGAAGAAGCGGACCCACCGGAAAAAGAAGTCTGGCGGTCCCCCGCCTAAACCCAGATCACAGTCCTGAGGACCTAAGCCGCTGGCGCCTAAGCCGGGCAGCCAGTCAGGGTCCTCCGCCAAACCCGGAGACGCCAAGGCGCCTAATCCCTCGGGATCTGGTGCGGGCGGCACCTCCGAAGGATCCGGCCAGGGCGCAGGAGGTTCCAGTAAGCGGGTGCCTATCCAGGCACCGAAAGGAACCTCCTCCTCTTCTTCCTCCGGTAATAAGAGACCTACCGGAGCTGCGGAGGTTGGGTCAAGTCCAGTGGACCGTGGGCGTCCCGTGCCGAAGGAAGGAGATCTTCGCTTAGAACTCCTCCGGAAGCGCGCGGAGCAAGACTGGGTTAACCTGTCTGACACCGCACTGGAATCGGGACGTCAGGCTTTTGTTGCGTCGCAACAAAGGACCGCGACCCAACGCGCGGAGAGTGTGCCCCGACAACCCAGGTTGGAGAATCGTTCGGGGGCGGCCAAGAAGAAGCGGCCGTCCTCGGAGCAGCCCTCTATCCAGAGGCTGCGGGCCGAGATGGGCCCCGAACACATGTTCCTCCCGTGTTATGGCAGGGATCCGCAGGACGCCACGGCGGACGTACGCCGGAGGTTTGGTCCCACGACCGCCAGTGTCTACGAGACTTTCCGCGAGTCTGTAGGCCAGGTGGTCATAATATTCACCGCGTTTATGATTTTCATCCCATTCATAATTATGTGGCGATTTTGCCCAAAGATCACGGCAGGTGGTTCTTTGTTAAACACTCTTGTTTTACGGCCTTTGTTTTGGACGCTTCTGTTCGAAGCTCGCGCTGCCTAGCAACGCTCTCTAACTCTCTCGCCCTGTAAGCTATAACAATGGCCTTACGTAATCTCTTTCGTGTCTCGTGCTCTGGGGTATAAATACTCTGGAGGCGGTTTGTTCTGTGAAGTTGTTTCAGAGCAAGGCGAGAGAGACGACGGAGAGCTTGGCCATGAGCTCTACGTCCTCGCTCCGTGGCTAAGGCCCTCACGGGCCCCTGGGGACAATTTCGATAGGGGCTCCGGGTGGGGAAGACCTTGATGACTCGGGGGTGTATGCCCTCTGGATCACCGGTCTCCCACCCGGGATGGTGCGACACAGGCTCTGGCGGACTGTCGGGTTGTCAGGGGTTCCATCCCCCGTGGCGGACCGCGGCGAGCCGGCCTTACAGTTAACACCACGGTGATGATCTGGTATCTGAGTGGTGTCCGCATATCTGGGCTCGCTGGGGGGGCTGCTACCTGGTTAACGTTCTGATGATAGAGTAGGCACTGCGCCCGCAGTGACCCTCGGCGAGCGGACTATCCGCGAGGATCTGAGGATATTGGGCGCGGGTCCACAATGACCTGTGGTGAGAGGACTATCCTCGAGGATCCCGGATAGCGGACGACGTTAAAACTTTACATTGGTGCCGTGACCAGGATCAGTCCGACTCCCTCGTCCCTGGGGACCTCTTGCCTCCTCCGGGACACTTGAAAGCAAAAATGAGAGTGAGAAAGAAACTAGTAGTGTTGCTGACCGGACCCTGTCGCATGACGGCCGTGAGTCGCTTCAGGGTGATAACCAGAGACGTCCGGATGACTCCCCAGACCAGACCAAGTCTGCGGAGTCAACTCTTGCGTCATCGACTCCGTATCCGGATGAAGAGTTGAACCCTGTGGGGCCGCAACATCCGTTGCTGACGAGGCCGAGCCTCGACGAGTTAGGCGCGGTAGGCGGGGGTGGAAACGGCTCGACCCTCAAGTAGTATAACTTCTCCAGAAGTGGTCCTTGAGGATCCGTCCAGCTCCTCCGCAGCTGAGGCAGATAACGAGGACTCCGTAGTGGAACCCAGTGCCCCGGGTGACTACGATCATCCGACGTGCGTGCTGGTGAGGGACCCATGCTAGTACCTGCCCTTGTCTTTTTGGCGGGAGCCAGTCCGGTTCCTCGTAGACTCCGGCTCGGAGGTTACCCTCGTTGCCACGGGAACTTTTAAGCGAGAGCAAGCGCTCCGTGACCTAGTGTTGCGGGATCCTGGACGTTACACGCTCCACGGGGCTGGTAACAACTGCATCCGTATCCATGGCATCATCGATCTGCCTATTACCCTTGGAGACAATGTGTATATAACAGAGGTAATCGTTGCGGATATCGGAGCACCCGGGATCATGGGGATGAACTCCGGATCCACCAGGTGATCGCCAACTTTAGCTCCGGCGAACTCCGGATGGGAGAGGACACACATTCCCCCTTCCGGGCGGGTCCGACCCGTTCATTTCAACTTCGGGTGGCGTGCACAGCCATTATGCCGCCTTCGAGCGAGATGATCATTGAGGCGAGGCCGGGCCGCCCGCGCATGCCCCTTGATGGTCGTCCATGTATAGTGCAACCTGTGAGCAATTTTGCCCGAGGAACAGGACTCGTGCTAGGTGGGGCTCTGGTCAAGTCCGACACCCGCGTGATGCCTATCCTCATGGTGAATCCCACTGATGCTCCAGTTGTACTGCGCCACGGCTGTGTGGCAGCTACTACTACACTCGCGGCTTCCAGCAGGGTTATCCCTGACGATCCTGTTTGTCGTGCTGCTTGCGCAGAAGCAGTCGCCGGAGATGATCCGTTCACCTTGCCGGACCATTTGGAATCTCGTGTTCCGACGGACCGGCTGGATGAAGATCAGCGTCAAACTCTCCGTAAACTGCTCCGGCAGTATGCGGATGTGTTCATGAGTCCTGACGGTGCGGTTGGCAAGACAGACGTGGCCAAACACCGCATCGACCTCCTGGACGAGCTTCCGATCAAACAGCGTCTACGACGAGCAGCTATCGTGACCAAGAGGTCATAGACCAGGAGGTGCAAAAGATGCTCGTGCTAGATATCATCGAACCCAGTGATAGCCCTTGGGCCAGTCCTGTGGTTATGGTGAAGATACTTGTGTATTAACCGACCTTGAGTATAAGCCGAGGTCGATTATGAGGAAGAAACCAGGGAAAAGTGACTGACTTGAGCATAAGCCGTATCGTAGACGCCTAAATCAACGTGCGAAAACGATCGCTGTTATCAGTCTCCGTGACCGTGTCAGATCGTCAGAGTTGAACACGCACGGCCGACCACGGGCCCGACCTAATTGCAATCGTCGTGCCTGTAACTAAAAGTTAGTGTGAAATTTGTTGGTGTGTGGTGTCATTCAAGGGTTTGTGTTGTAAACGATCTGATAAATGCTCTTGAACATTGATAAACAGTTTATTTTGCAAGTGATTTCAACTGCCTGTTTTCTCATTTCAGATCGACCTAGATTCTATACCCTGGTGGCGAGAATTGGAACTGATGGGATAACCAAAATCAAGTGCAAATTTGAAATAATTATTCATAAGCATCATAATGCATCAATCAGTGTTTGGAACTTTACAGTACTGATGATAACTAGACGTCAAGGCCTAAAGATGCCTTGGAGGCATTTCGGTGTTAGGAATAATTCATAATATTTAAAACATGTTTGCCACAGCCTCTATGACACACCGTTTGTTAGATATTGATGAAAATGAAAAATGTCAACTCAGCGAAAAAACTTTCGGGTCAAGGTCAAAATTCATCCATCATACCCCCCCCCCCCCCCCAGGCATGTTTGTCTAGGTCGACGAGTCCAAAAATAACGTCCGTTCGCTCTACGACACCCCGTTTCCAAGATATCGACGAAAACGAAAAATGCCGACTCGGCAAAAAAATTTCGGGTCAAGGTCAAAGGTCATCCATAATACCCTTTAGACATGTTTGTCTAGGAAGACGCGTCCGAAAATAACGTCTGTTTCGCTCTACGACGCACCGTTTCCGAGATATCGACGAAAACGAAAAATGACGACTCGGCAGAAAAATTCTGGGTCAAGGTGAAAGGTCACAGTTCATCCATAATACCCCTTAGACATGTTTGTCTAGGACGACGAGTCCGAAAATAACGTCCGTTTCGCTCTACGACGCACCGTTTCCGAGATATCGACGAAAATGAAAAATGACGACTCGGCAAAAAAAATTCGGATCAAGGTCAAAATTCATTCATCATACCCCTTAGACATTTTTGTCTAGGGCGATGAGTTCGGAAATAACGACCGTTTCGCTCTATGACGCACCGTTTCCGAGATATCGACGAAACAAAAAAATGCCGACTCGGCAAAAAAAATTTGAATCAAGGTCAAAGTTCATCCATCATACCCCTTAGACATGTTTGTCTAGGGCGACGAGTCCAAAAATAACGTCCGTTTCATCCATAATACCTTTGAGACATATTTGTCTAGGGCGACGAGTCCGAAAATAATATCCGTTTCGCTCTACGACGCACCGTTTCTGAGATATCGACGAAAACGAAAAATGTCGACTCGGCAAAAAAATTTCGGGTCAAGGTTAAAGTTCATCCATATTACCCCTTTGACATGTTTGTCTAGGGCGACGAGTTCGAAAATAGCGTCCGTTTCGCTCTACGACGCACCGTTTCCGAGATATCAACGAAAACGAAAAATGCTGACTCGGCAAAAAAATTTCGGGTCAAGGTCAAAGTTCATCCATAATACCCTTTAGACATTTTTGTCTAGGGCGATGGGTTCGAAAATAACGTCCGTTTCGCTCTACGACGCACCGTTTCCGAGATATCGACAAAACAAAAAAATGCTGACTCGGCAAAAAAAATTCGAATCAAGGTCAAAGTTCATCCATCATACCCCTTAGACATGTTTGTCTAGGGCGACGAGTCCAAAAATAACGTCCGTTTCGTTGTACGACGCACCGTTTCTGAGATATCGACGAAAACGGAAAATGTCGACTCGGCAAAAAAATATCGGGTCAAGGTCAAAGTTCATCCATAATACCCTTTAGACATGTTTGTCTAGGGCGACGAGTTCGAAAATAAAGTCTGTTACGCTCTACGACGCACCGTTTCCGAGATATCGACGAAAACGAAAAATGCTGACTCGGCAAAAAAAATTCGGGTCAAGGTCAAAGTTCATCCATAATACCCTTTAGACATGTTTGTTTAGGGTGAGGAGTCCGAAAATAACGTCCGTTTCGCTCTACGACGCACCGTTTCCGAGATATCGACGAAAACGAAAAATGACGACTCGGCAAAAACATTCTGGGTCAAGGTCACAATTCATCCATAATACCCCTTAGACATGTTTGTTTAGGACGACGAGTCCGAAAATAACGTCCGTTTCGCTCTACGACGCACCGTTTCCGAGATATCGACGAAAACGAAAAATGCTGACTCGGCAAAAAAATTTCGGGTCAAGGTCAAAGTTCATCCATAATACCCCTTAGACATGTTTGTTTAGGGTGAGGAGTCCGAAAATAACGTCCGTTTCGCTCTATGACGCACCGTTTCCGAGATATCGACGAAAACGAAAATTGACGACTCGGCAAAAACATTCTGGATCAAGGTCACAGTTCATCCATAATATCCCTTAGACATGTTTGTCTAGGACGACGAATCCGAAAATAACGTCCGTTTCGCTCTACGAAGCACCGTTTCCGAGATATCAACGAAAATGAAGAATGACGACTC
The DNA here is from genome assembly GCA_949152475.1 of Terebella lapidaria. NCBI lineage: Eukaryota > Metazoa > Annelida > Polychaeta > Terebellida > Terebellidae > Terebella > Terebella lapidaria. Next base: position 597,166 of record OX424558.1, on the reverse strand, counting down.
GGCAAAAACTTTCTGGGTCAAGGTTACAGTTCATCCATAATACCCCTTAGACATGTTTGTCTAGGACGACGAATCCGAAAATAACGTCCGTTTCGCTCTACGACGCACCGTTTCCGAGAAATCGACGAAACAAAAAAATGCCGACTCGGCAAAAAAAATTCGGATCAAGGTCAAAGTTCATCCATCATACCCCATCGAAAATAACATCCGTTTCGAAAATCATCGAAAATAACATCCGTTTCGCTCTACGACGCACCGTTTCCGAGATATCGACGAAACAAAAAAATGACAACTCGGCAATAAAAATTCGGATCAAAGTCAAAGTTCATCCATCATACCCCTTAGACATGTTTGTCTAGGGCGACGAGTCCAAAGATAACGTCCGTTTCGCTCTATGATGCACCGTTTCTGAGATATCGACGAAAACGAAAAATGTCGACTCGGCAAAAAAATTTCGGGTCAAGGTCAAAGTTCATCCATAATACCATTTGGACATGTTTGTCTAGGGCGACGAGTTCGAAAATAACGTAAGTTTCGCTCTATGACGCACCGTTTCTGAGATATCGACGAAAACGAAAAATGTCGACTCGGCAAAAAAATTTCGGGTCAAGGTCAAAGTACATCCATAATACCCTTTAGACATGTTTGTCTAGGGCGACGAGTTCGAAAATAACGTCCGTTACGCTCTACGACGCACCGTTTCCGAGATATCGACGAAAACGAAATATGCTGACTCGGCAAAAAAATTTCGGGTCAAGGTCAAAGTTCATCCATAATACCCTTTAGACATGTTTGTTTAGGGTGAGGAGTCCGAAAATAACGTCCGTTTCGCTCTACGACGCACCGTTTCCGAGATATCGACGAAAACGAAAAATGACGACTCAGCAAAAACATTCTGGTTCAAGGTCACAGCCCATCCATAATACCCCTTAGACATGTTTGTTTAGGACGACGAGTCCGAAAATAACGTCCGTTTCGCTCTACGACGCACCGTTCCGAGATATCGACGAAAACGAAAAATGCTGACTCGGCAAAAAAATTGCGGGTCAAGGTCAAAGTTCATCCATAATACCCCTTAGACATGTTTGTTTAGGGTGAGGAGTCCGAAAATAACGTCCGTTTCGCTCTATGACACACCGTTTACGAGATATCGACGAAAACAAAAAATGACGACTCGGCAAAAACATTCTGGGTCAAGGTCACAGTTCATCCATAATACCCCTTAGACATGTTTGTCTAGGACGACGAATCCGAAAATAACGTCCGTTTCGCTCTACGATGCACCGTTTCCGAGATATCGACGAAAATGAAAAATGACGACTCGGCAAAAACATTCTGGGTCAAGGTCACAGTTCATCCATAATACCCCTTAGACATGTTTGTCTAGGATGACGAATCCGAAAATAACGTCCGTTTCGCTCTACAACGCACCGTTTCCGAGATATCGACGAAACAAAAAAATGCTGACTCGGCAAAAAAATTCGGATCAAGGTCAAAGTTCATCCATCATACCCCTTAGACATGTTTATCTAGGGCGACGAGTCCGAAAATAACAGCCGTTTCGCTCTACGACGCACCGTTTCCGAGATATCGACGAAAACGAAACATGCCGACTCGGCAAAAAAATTCCGGGTCAAGGTCAAAGTTCATCCATAATACCCCTTAGACATGTTTGTCTAGGGCGACGAGTCCGAAAATCACGTCCGTTTCGCTCTACGACGCACCGTTTCCGAGATATGGACGAAAACGAAAAATGCCAACTAGACATGTTTGTCTAGGGCGACGAGTCTGAAAATAACGTCCGTTTCGCTCTACAACGTACCGTTTCCGAGAAATGCAGGAAGCCTCAAGGATGAGTCAGCAAAAAGTTATTTCGACCTCTAGGTCAAAGGTTGTGTGACGGATCAATCCCAAAATCGATAGGGTTCTTCCCTGGTGGTATATAAACCTCCATGCAAAGTTCTGCAACTATTGCAACTATTCACGGACCTCACGGACCTCGGAGTCGAATCTAAAAAAGATACCCCATAGACAGGTTTGTCTAGGGCGACAAGTCCGAAAATTATTTTGACCTCTAGGTCAAAGGTCATTTGACGGATTGATCCCAAAATCAATAGGGTTCTTCCCTGGTGGTATAGGAACCTCCATGCAGAGTTCTGCATATATTGCCTGAATATTTTTCGAGTTATCGTAAAAAAAACAAAAACCTTGATTTCATTCTCGCGGACCTCACGGACCTCGGAGCCGGCTCAAAAAGAATAGGGTTCTTCCACATATCATTTCTGACTAGTGGTGAAAATTTGATAAGGATCCATCAAGGCAATCTAAATTTATCGTCCGAAAGCCAAAACGGCGGAAGCAGAAAAAAAAGAAAGAAAAAAAAAATTCTGCTAAAACCATAAAGGCATTTCTGCCGAAATGCCTTAATAAACAGATTCCACTTGTTGTTCACGTTTTCAAATAAGTGAAAGCAGAATGATGCTTTTCATTTATTGATGAAAATATATATCATATAACATATTATCAAGCCATATCATTGAATAGGGAAATTGGCACATAGCAAAATCTCACACATTTACTCAAAACCAAGAAAATCGTCCTCACTGTCAGATTCTGTTGTACTTAACAACCTCCAAAGCTACATGTGCACTTTGAAAATATGCAATTAACTTCAAAGCTAATCAGGGCTGACATTCACTGTGTGAACTGCTCGTCAGATATACTCAGCAGCCGGTCAGTTCAATTGAACCGATGATGCATATCAGGTGTCAAAAATGTTCAAAGTGGAATTGCAATTGTTACTTTATTCAGTTTTCACATTTAAAAGTGTTCATGGTCGTGATAACTAGTCATTAAAAAATTAGCCCAAGGGCTAAGATAGGTTACCAGACAATTTTAGTTTTAAGCATTGCAGGTGACTTTACTGACATATGAACTTGAGATTTACCAATCAAGGTCATGTTTGTGAACTGCAATGTCATCATTAGGTATGCTGCATATGACTTCATAATGTACATAAAAGCTCTATCAACAAGTATTTTGTCTGTAGAGGTCGATTTACACATGTCAGGTCAGGCCAGATTGTGAGATTTGGCCTTCAAAGTCATATATAAGGTCGAATTCAAGGTCATCAAAAGATGTGCCATAAATACATGACTTCATGTAAGTTTATACACAATCTTAACCTGTATGTGCATGTGTTTAAGCCTCAGTGGCTAATTTACACATTTCACCACAGACATTTAGCACTCAAAATCATCAAGGTCAAGCTCAAGGTCATCATCAGTTGTTCCATATATGATTTCCTATATGCTCATAATGCAATCTTGAGCTCTATCTACGAGCATCTCATCTGTAGAGGCAAATCTGGGCATTTTTTACCCTAAAATGGCTGTTTTGACCTTTCAAGGTCATCAGAGGTCAAATTCAAGGTCACCTCACAAATCGCCATATATGATTTCCCATTTGAAAGTGCCGATTTCTAAGCTCTATCTTCAAGCGTTCTATGAGTACAGTCCGGACAGCTCCCATTATGAAGGAAAAAAGTGCCGAAAATTTTTTTTCAGAGTGAAAAAAATTTTTTGCCTAGAAATGGCCCAAAATGGATAGTAATGCGATTTTTTTTTTCGCCGACTCGTCAAAAACTAGACGTCAAGGCCTGAAGATGCCTTGGGGCATTTCGTGTGAGTTCTATTCCTAGCTAACATATACCAAAGGACCGTGTCTAGAACCATGATGACTCTGAAACTGTCCATGGTCAAAGTTTAAGTGACATACCCCGCCCTTAGGCATCTTTGCGTTTCGCTCTACGACGGACCGTTTCTGAGATACGGCAAAACAGGAAGTGCTGAGTCGGCGAAAAAAAAATCGACACCAGAAGTCGTCTCGACCCAAGATCCCCTTTAGACTAGTTAGTCTAGTGCCAGGAGGCCGAAATTAAGCTCCGTTTCGTTGTACGACACACCGTTTCCGAGATACAGCCAAACAGGAAGTGCCGAGTCGGTGAAAAAAAAATTTCACACCAGAAGACGTCTCGGCCAAAGATACCCCGTAGACTAGTATGTCTAGTACCAGAAGGCCGGAATTGAGCTCCGTTTCGCTCTACGACTCACCGTTTCCGAGATACGGCCAAACAGGAAGTGCCAAGTCGGAGAAAATAAATCCGACACCAGGGGTCGTCTCGACCCAAAATACCCCCCAGACTAGTTCGTCTAGTACCAGAAGGCCGGAATTGAGCTCCGCTTCGCTCTACGACACACCGTTTCCGAGATACGGCCAAACAGGAAGTGCCGAGTCGTGCGAAAAAAAAATTCAACACCAGGGGTTGTCTCGACCCAAAATACCCATAAGCCTAGTTTGTCTAGTGCCAGCAGGCCGAAATTGAGCTCCGTTTCGCTCTACGACGCACCATTCCCGAGATACGGCCAAACAGGAAGTGCTGAGTCTGCGAAAATAAATTTGACACCAGGGGTCGTCTCGACCCAAAATACCCACTGGACTAGCTTGTCTAGTAGCAGAAGGCCGGAATTGAGCTTCGTTTCGCTCTACGACGCACCGTTTCCGAGATACGGAAAAACAAGAAGTGCCGAGTCGGCGAAAATAAATTCGACACCACGGGTCATCTCGACCTAAAATACCCACTAGACTAGTTTGTCTAGTGCCAGGAGGCCGGAATTGAGCTCCATTTCGCTCTACGACGCACCGTTTCCGAGATACGGTCGAACAAAAATACCCACTAGACTAGCTTGTCTAGTACCAGAAGGCTGGAATTGAGCTTCGTTTCGCTCTACGATGCACCGTTTCCGAGATACGGCCAAACAGGAAGTGCCGAGTCCGCAAAGAAAAATTCGACACCAGGGGTCGTCTCGACCCAAGATACCTACTAGACTAGTTTGTCTAGTGCCAGGAGGCCGGAATTGAGCTCTGTTTCGCTCTACGACGCACCGTTTCCGTGATACGGCCAAACGGAAGTGCCGAGTCGGCGAAAAAAAATTCGACACCAGGGGTCGTCTCGACCCAAGATACCCACTAGACTAGTTTGCCTAGTGCCAGGAGGCCGGAACTGAGCTCCGTTTCACTCTACGACGTAACGTTTCCGAGATACGGCCAAACAGGAAATGCCGAGTCGGCAAAAAAAAAATTGACACCAGGGGTCGTCTCGACCCAAGATATCCCCTAGACTAGTTTGTCTAGTGCCAGGAGGCCGAAATTGAGCTCCGTTTCGCTCTACGACGCAGCTTTCCGAGATACAACCAAACAGGAAGTGCCGAGTCGGCGAAAAAAATTCGACACCAGGGGTCGTCTCGACCCAAGATACCACCTAGACTATTTTGTCTAGTGCCAGGAGGCCGAAATTGAGCTCCGTTTCGCTCTACGACGCACCATTTCAGAGATACGGCCAAACAGGAAGTGCCGAGTCGGCGAAAAAAAATTCGACACCAGGGGTCGTCTCGACCCAAGATACCCACTAGACTAGTTTGTCTAGTGCCAGGAGGCCGAAATTGAGCTCCATTTCGCTCTACGACGCACCGCTTCCGAGATACGGCCAAACAGGAAGTGCCGAGTCGGCGAAAAAAAATTCGACACCAGGGGTCGTTTCAACCCAAGATACCCCCTAGACTAGTTTGTCTAGTGCCAAGAGGCCGAAATTGAGCTCCGTTTCGCTCTACGACGCACCGTTTCCGAGATATGCATGAAAGCCTCAAGGATGAATCAGCAAAAATTCTTCCGAGCTCTAGGTCAAAGGTCGCTCGACGGATTGATCCCAAAATCAATAGGGTTCTTCCCGGGTGGTATATGAACTCCCATGCAAAGAATACTTGCCATTGCATGAATACTTTTTGAGTTATCGCTCGGAAACCAAGTAAAATCAACCTTGAGTTCATCCTCACGGACCCCGGAGCTGCCTCCAAAACAATAAGGGTCTTCCATGTAATATTTCTGACCAGTGGTGCAAATTTGGACAAGATTCGTTCAGGCGTTCCTGAGTTATTGATCGGAAACCAAACGGCGGAAAATAAAAAAAAAAAAAAGAAGAAAAAAAAAAAAACCAGACAAAACCATAAAACCGAAATGCCCTTATTCAAAATGGCCGCCGCACGGAGATCGGCGATTCCAGGGCAACCAAAATTATACACATCACAGAGGTACATAAGGGGAATTTTTTAAAACAAAAATCTCAAATCTGATCAGACAGTTTTTGAGAAAATGGCCGCCAAAGTCCAAAATTGCCTGTTTTTCGACGAAAACGGCCGCCATTTTGAAAAAAAATTTAAAATAAAAAAACTAAAAAATACCTCCTTCTCGAATTGTTTAAAGGTATCTTTTTTCAAATTTTCAGGATTGGACCATACACTTTGAAGATAAATATGTGGACGGACGACGATGACGAAGAAGGACGGACGGACGCCGGACGCAATGCCATGGCAATAGGTTATCGGACCATAGGTCCGGTAACCTAAAAATAGCTTAATATCTTCGTATATGATATATATTTGCCATCATGTCTCATCTAAAAAAATTAGCCCAAGGGCTAAGAAAGGTTACCGGACAATATACATTTTAGATATTAGCCTTTTGTCCAGTGACCTTGAAAATAATTTTGCAATAAATATATCACTTCTAGTATGTCCACAATAAATTCCTAAGCTGTAAAGTCGATAATAAGTGAGATATTAGCCATTCTGTGATCGGTGATGTGACCTAGAAAATGAGGTCAAAGTTCAAGTTCATGAAAAGATTCAGTATATATCATTCCTCTATATTCGCAGTTGATTCCGAAGCTGTAAAGATGATAATAAGCGACATATTAGCCATTTTGTTCTCTGACCTTGAAAATTGGATCAAAGGTCAAATTCTAGATCACCAAAATATTCAGCATACATCATTTCCTATATGTTCACTATAGACCCCTAAGCTGTGAATTTGATAATAAGAGAGATATAAACCATTTTGTATTCTGACCTTGATAATAAAATGACTGGCCTTGAAATTTAAGTCAAAGGTCAAATTCAAGGTCATGAAAATATTCAGAATATATCATTTCCTATATGTTCACAATCGATTCCTAAGCTGTAAAATTTATAATAAGCAAGATATTAGCCATTTTGTCCTGTTGACCTTGAAAATGAGGTCAAAGGTCAAATTCAAGGTCACTAGAATATTCAGCATATATCATTTCCTATATGTTCACAATTGATTCATAAGGCGTAAAGTCACTAATAAGCAAGATATTGGCCATTTTGTCCTGTGACCTTGAAAATGAGGTCAAAGGTCAAATTCAAGGTCATAAAAATATTCAGCATATATCATTTCCTATATGTTCACAATTGATTCCTAAGCTGTAAAGTCGATAATAAGCGAGATATTAGCCATTTTGTCATGTGACCTTGAAAATGAGGTCAAGGTCAAATTCGAGGTCACGAGAAAATTCAGCATATATCAGTTCCTATATGTTCACAATTGAATCCTAAGCTGTAAAGTCGATAATAAGCGAGATATTAGCCATTTTGTCCTGTGACCTTGAAAATGAGGTCAAAGGTCAAATTCAAGGTCACGACAATATTCAGCATATATCATTTCCTATATGTCCACAATTGATTCCTAGTCTCTAATCTCAATATTAAGTGAGATATTAGGCTTAATGTGTCCCATTATAAAGCATAGGAGAATTTAACATGGGAAAGTCCCATTTGGGCCGAGTTTGGGCCCAAAATGGCCCACTTCGAGCGATTCAAGGGCAACGAAATTTATACATGTCACAGAGGTACATATGAGGAGTGTTATGCATGAATAAGAAAAAAAGTTACTGAACAGATTTTGAGAAAACGACAGCCAAAGTCCAAAATTGGCCATTTTTCGACGAAAACGGCCGCCATTTTGAAATAATTGCGAAAATCAAAAAACTAAAAAATACCTCCCTCTCGAAATATTTTTAGGCATTTTTGTGCAAAATTTCAGAAAGATTCGATCGTAAACTTTAAAGATAAAAATGTAGACGGACGACGACGGACGACGACGACGACGGACGACGGACGCAACGCCACGGCAATAGGTTATCGGACCAAAGGTCCGGTAACCTAAAAATTGGCACTTTCATCATTCCCAGTTTTCATCATTCCCAGTGGACATTGTAAAACGATGAGAATCTACAATTTGCTGACAAATCCGATTTCTCTCGTACTAGCTGCAATAAATGAAAAGACAAACATAATATATTCTAGTGCTTTTTAATAGCCAATTAAATATATTAAAGTTATTAAACTTGTTCATGTGTCTATTTTTGACCACATACTGTATTATCGCCCAACATCTGTCAGCGTACATAGACCGTCATATTCGCCGTACTTTCCCGAAATCGCTGAAAATCATTGGGATTTTGTACTGACTTTTATATAAGCCGACCTCAATACTTTGCCTCAATTTGGAGGTAAAAAACCTCGGCTAATACACAAGTATCTACGGTAATGCCGTTCGGGCTCTGCAACGCACCCACGCGAGGTTCGAGCACCTCATGAAGATGGGGCCAAGAAAAAAATAACTTCGTTCCATGTCCACCTCCCTACTGGCCTTAAATGGTGCTACTGGATATTATTTTTTTGGTATCATCCCAAAAAATTTTTTTTTTGCTTTATATGTGGGATCAACAAAAACATCGAAGCGATGTATGGTTTACATCGACGATGTCCTCGTGTATGGCCGGTCGGTCGAGGAAACCCTCACCAGCCTCCAGATGGTGCTCCATCGCATCCGCAGAGCAGGCCTTAAATTGAAGCCCAGCAAGTGTGAGCTCTTGGCTGAGGAGATTTTATACTTGGGCTTCATGGTAACAGGCACCGGAGTTAGACCAGACCCCGCGAAGATCGAGGCCGTACAACACTGGCCCCGGCCTTGTAACGTTGCGGACATCAGGTCCTTTTTGGGCTTCGCGAGCTACCACCGCCGGTTTATTCGAGGCTTCGCGGAGATCGCGTGCCCCCTTACTATCCTCACGGAAAAGGGCGCCAATTTTGTCTGGGAAGCTGAGCAGGCAATCGCCTTCTCGTACCTCCGGCAAGCTCTAGTAGCTGCCCCGGTGCTGCGGCACCCTAGTCCGGACTGCACGTTCATTCTAGACACGAACGCGAGTAACTTTGCATTCGGCGGTGTCCTCTCGCAGATCGTGGACGGGCAGGAGCATGTAGTAGCTTATGCGAGTGTGGCTCTGAGTCGCTCTCAAATGAAATACTGCACGACTCATTGCAAGCTCCTCGCGGTGGTAACCATGACCAAGCGGTTCCAGCATTTCCAGCTGCGGACTGATCACAATTCGCTCCGGTGGCTCCTCAATTACAGTGAGGCTGACGGCTTGGTGGCCCGGTGGCTCGTCAAACTCCATGAGTATGACATGCATATTGAGCACCGCACCGGGAAGCTGCACCGCAACGCTGACGGACTGTCACGCTGTCATAAGTGCAAGAACCCTAACTGTGTCGGGATGACTCCATTCCAGCACGTTGGGGATTCTTCCTCAGACTCATAATTGGACCTTCCGGGAAGGCCGCAGGCCGCCGCCCACTCTAACAACACGGTGGCCCGAGCCACAGGAGTCCACCCCCGGGCGAGGACCCGCCGTCACCGGCGTCCCGCGTTTGAACCGGAGGTGCGGCTCATCTCCAGTGAATCTTCCTCGAGTCCGGCGGTGTACTCCTCGTGGGTACCCTCTGCTTCCTCGGATAAGTCTGAGTACGAGCGGTCTTTACCCCCTGTGGTGATGGTAGTACCAAGGTTCGGACCACCCCATGTTCAGAATTGATTCCTCAGCTGTAAAGTCGATAAGAAGCGAGGTATTAGCCATTTTGTCCTGTGACCTTGAAAATTAGGTCAAAGGTCAAATTCAAGGTCACGACAATATTCAGCATATAACATTTCCCATATGTTCACAATTGATTCCTAAGCCATGAAGTCGATAATAAAAGAGATATTAACCATTTTTGTGACCTTGAAAATGAGGTCAGAGGTCAAATTTAAGGTCACAAGATTATTCAGCATATATCATTCCCTATATGTCCACAATTGATTCCTAAGCTGTAAAATCGATAATAAGTGAGATATTAGCCATTTTGTCCTATGACCTTGAAAATGAGGTCAAAGTCAAATTCAAGATCATGACAATAATCTGCCTATATCATTTCCTATACATGTATGTTCATAATTGATTCCTAAGCTGTAAAATCGATAACAAGCAAGACATTAGCCATTTTGTCCTGTGGCCTTGAAAATGAGGTCGAAGGTCAAATTCAAGGTCATCAGAATATTCAGCATATATCATATCCTATGTGTCCACAATTGATTCCTTAGCTGTAAAGTTGATAATAAGCGAGATATATGCCATTTTGTGCTCTGACCTTGAAACTGAGGTCAAAGGTCAAATTCAAGGTCACGAGAATATTCAGCATATATCATTTCCTATATGTCCACAATTGATTCCTAGTCTCTAATCTCAATATTAAGTGAGAATTTAGGCATAATGTGTCCCATTATAAAGCATAGAAGAATTTAACATGGGAAACTCCCTATTTGGGCCGAGTTCGGGCCAAAATTTCCCACTTCGAGCGATTCAAGCGCAACGAAATTTATAGACATCATAGGAGTACATATGAGGAGTGTTCTGTATCAAAAAGAAAAAAAAGTTACTGAACAGATTTTTAGAAAATGGCCGCCAAAATCCAAAATCAGGCTTTTTTGTCGAAAACGGCCGCCATTTTGAAAAAAATGCGAAAATAGAAAAACTGAAAATTAGCTCCTTCTTGATTTATTTTTGTGCAAAATTTCAGAAAAATTCGCCTGTAAACAAAAAAGATAAAAATGTGGATGACGACGACGACGGACGACGGACGATGGACGCAACGTCACGGCGATAAATTATCAAACCAAAGGTCCGGTAACCTAAAACATAGACCCAAATGGACCTGAAGCTTACCGGCTAGCCAATAGGTGATCGGACTGATGGTCTGGTAACTTCAAGGTTACAAGTATATTCAGCATTTATCAATTCCTATATGTCCACATTTGATTTCTAAGCTGTTAAGTCGATAATAAGCGGGACAATAGCCATTTTGTGCTTTGACCTTGAAAATTAGGTCAAAGGTCAATTTCAAGGTCATCAGAGTATTCAACATATATCATTTCCTATATGTCCGCAATTGATTCCTAAGCTGTAAAGTCAATAATAAGCGAGATATTGGCCATTTTGTGCTCTGTCCTTGAAAATGAGGTTGAAGGTCAAATTCAAGTTCGCGAGAATATTCAGCATACATCATTTCCTATATGTCCACAATTGATTCCGAGTCTCTAATCTCAATATTAAGTGAGATATCAAGAACATTGTGGCCCATTATAAAGCATAGGAGAATCTAACATGGGAAAGTCCTATTTGGGCCCCGTAAAGAATATCCAAATTGCCGCCACATGCAGACCGGCGATTCAAGAGCATAGAAACTATATAAGCGAGATATATGTTTACCATGGGCTCTACAATGCTCTACGACACACTGTTTCCAAGATATCGACGAAAACGAAAAATGCTGACCTGGCAAAATTGATTCCGAGCCTCTAATCTCAATATTAAGTGAGATATCAAGAACATTGTGGCCCATTATAAAGCATAGGAGAATCTAAAATGAGAAAGTCCTATTTGGGCCCCCTAAAGAATATCCAAATGGCCGCCACATGCAGACCGGCGATTCAAGAGCATAGAAACTATATAAGCGAGATATATGTTTACCATGGGCTCTACAATGCTCTACGACACACAAAAACGAAAAATGCTGACTTGGCAAAAAAATTTCAGGTCAAGGTCAAAGTTTATCCATAAAACCCTTAGACATGTTTGTCTAGTGCCACAATGCGAAAATAACGTCCGTTTCGTTCTACGACAGCGCTGTTTCAGAGATATCGACAAAAACGAAAAATCCCGACCCGGCGAAAAAATTTTAGGTGAAGGTCAAAGTTCATCCATAATACCCCTTAGACATGTTTGTCTAGTGCCACGAGTCCGAAAGTAACGTCCGTTTCGCTCTCAGACGCACCGTTTCCGAGATATCGAAGAAAACGAAAAATGGCGACTCGGCGAAACAATTTCAGGTCAAGGTAAAAGTTTATCCATAATACCCCTTAGACATGTTTGTCTAGTGTCCTGAGTGCGGAAATAACGTCCGTTTCGCTCTACGACGCACCGTTTCTGAGATATCGACGAAAACGAAAAATGCCGACTCACTGGAAAAATTCAAGGTCAAGGTCAAAGTTCATCCATAATACCCCTTAGACATGTTTGTCTAGGGCGACGAGTCCGAAAATAACGTCCGTTTCGCTCTGCGACACATCGTTTCCGAGATATCGACGAAAACGAAAAATGCCGACTCGGCAGAAAACTTCAAGGTCAAGGTCGAAGGTCATTCTTAATCCCCCTAGATATGTTTGTCTAGTGCCACGAGTCCGAAAATAATGTCCGCTTCGCTGTACGACGCACCGTTTCCGGGTATCGACGAAATCGAAAAATGCCGACTCGGCAGAAAAATTCAAGGTCAAGGTCGACCTCTAGGTCAAAGGTCGTTTGACAGATTGATCCCAAAATCAATAGGGTTCTTCCCTATTGATACATGAACCTCCGTGCAAAGTTCTGCAGCCATTGCCTACACACTTTTTGAGTTATTGTGCGGAAACAAAGTCCAAAAAACAACATTGATTTCATCCTCACGGACCTCACGGACCTCGGATCTGGCTGAAAAACAATAGGGTTCTCCCACATAATATGTCTGACCAATGCTGAAAATTAGGCGAAAATACATCGAGGCAAACTAAAGTTATCGGTCGGAAACCAAAACGGCAGAAAAAAAAGGAAAAAAAAAATTCTGCTAAAACCATAAAGGCATTTCTTCCGAAATGTCTTAATTAGCCCAAGGGCTAAGATAGGTTACCGGACAATTTTGGTTTTAAGCATTGTAGGTGACATATGTTTTTGAGATTTACCAGTCAAGGTCATCTTTTTTAATTTCAATACCTCCATTAGGTATGCTGCATATGACTTCATATATGTTCATAATACAAACATATATGCTTTATCAACAAGTATTTCGTTTATAGAGGCCAATTTAAGATTTTGAGTTTACGGTCAAGTTCAAGGTCACCAAAAGATGTGCCATTTATACATGACTTTTTATAGGCTTATACACAATCCTAACCTGTATGTGCAAAAGTTCAAGCTTCAGAGGCCACTTACAAGATTTCAAGCCAGACATTTAGCACTCAATGTCATCCAAGGTCAAAATCAAGGTCATCATTAGTTGTTCCATATATGACTCCCTATATGTTCATATATCTACATGCATTTCAGCTCTATCTACATGCACTTCATCTGTAGAGGCAAATTTGGGCAATTTTTATCCCCAAAATAGCTGTTTTGACCTTTCAAGGCCATCCAAGGTCAAAATCAAGTTCATTATTAGTTGTTCCATATATGACTTCCTGTATGTTCATAATGCAAACTGAAGCTCTATCTACATGCATTTCATCTGTACAGGCAAATTCGGGCATTTTTTTTAAACCCAAAAATGGCTGTTTTGACCTTTCAAGGTCATCAAAGGTCAAATTCAAGGTCACCTCCCAAATCGCCATATATGACTATCCATTTGAAAGTACCAATATCTAAGCTCTATTTTCAAGCGTTCTATGAGTACAGTCCTGGCAGCTCCCATTATGAAGGTAAAAAGTGCCGAAAATTTTCTAAGTCCAAAATTTTTTTCAAAGGGTGAAAAATTTGTTTTTGCCTAGAAATGACCCAGAATGGATAGTAATGCAATTTGGGGCAAAAAAATTTTTTTTCGCCGACCCGCCAAAAATTCAAAATGGCCACGACATGGAGACCGGCGATTCAAGGGAAACAAAACTTATACACATCATAAAGGTACATAAGGGGAATCTTTTGAAACAATAATCTCAAAACTGATCAGACAGTTTTCGAGAAAAGACAGACCAGGTGCAAATATGGGCATTTTGCAACCCAAAAATGGCTGTTTTGACCTTTCAAGGTCATCCAAGGTCAAATTCAAGGTCACCAAACAAGTCGCCATATATGACTTTCCATTTGAAAGTGCCAATTTCTAAGCTCTATCTTCAGGCGTTCTAGGAGTACAGTCCTGGCAGCTCCCATTATGAAGGAAAAAAGTGCCGAAAATTTTCGAAGTCCAAAATTTTTTTCAAAGGGTAAAAAAATTTGTTTTGCCTAGAATTGACCAAAAATGGATAGTAACGCGATTTGGGGCAAAAAAAAAATTATTCGCCGACCCGTCAAAAATTAAAATTAGTCCAAGGGCTAAGATAGGTTACCGGACAATTTTAGTTGAAACACGACAGGTGAGATATGACGTTCAGATTAACCAATCAAGGTCATCTTCGTGAACTTCAATGTCATCATTAGGCAAAAAAAAAATTAGCCCAAAGGCTAAGATAGGTTACCGGACAATTTTGGTTTGGCCATGGCAGCATTGGCAGGTAACAGACCTTTTACCAATCAAGGTTCGCAGTGTAAACATATGACCTTGGGATTTACCAATCAAGGTCATCCGTATGAACTTCGATGTACCATTATATGTATGTGTGCGGCATTTGATATTCTATATGTTGGGTGGAATCGTTTAGGCCGCTCAGGTCAATTTACACATTCCAAGTCAGACTTTTTGCACTCAAGGTCATCTGACGTCAAGTTCAAGGTCATCATTAGTTGTGCCATATATGTCTTCCTATATGTTCATAATGCCAACATGAGTTTGGACTTTTCAAGGTCATCGAAGGTCAAATTCAAGGTCATCACACAAGTCGCCATATATGACTTCCCATTTGAAAATGCCAATATCTAAGCTCTATCTCAAGCATTCTATGAGTACAGTCCTGACAGCTCCCATTATGAAGGAAAAAAGTGCCGAAAATTTTTCAAGTCAAAAATTTTTTTCAAAGGGTGAAAAATTTTTTTTGCCTAGAAAATGGCCCAAAATGGATAGTAATGCGATTTGGGGCGAAAAAATTTTTTTTCGCCGACTCGTCAAAAATTCAAAATGGCCACCACACGGAGATCGGCGATTCAAGGGCAACAAAACTTATACACGTCACAGAGGTATATAAGAGGAATCTTTTTAAGCAAAAATCTAAAATTAGGCCAAGGGCCGAAGATAGGTTACCGGACAATGTTTAATATTTTAGATGTTAGCCAGGTCACTGGTTGATTTCAAGGTCAAGAGAATATTCAGCATATATAACATTAAGCATATGTCATGTCCACAGTTGATTGCTAAGCTGTAAATTCAATAATCAGCGAGATATTAGCAATTTTGTGCTGTGGCCTTGAAAATGAAGAGGCAAAGGTCAAATTCAAGGTCATCAAAATATTCAGTGTATATCATTTCCTATATCATGTCCACAATTGATTCCCAAGCCATACAGTCAATAGAGGAGCAAGATAAGAGCCAGTTTGTCCTTGGACCTTGAAAATGAGGTCAGAGGTCAAATTCAAGGTCCGAGAATATTCAGCATATATCATTTCCTACATGTCCACAATTGATTCCTAAGCTGTAAAATCGATAATAAGTGAGATGTTAGACATTTTGTCCTGTGACCTTGAAAATGAGGTCAAAGGTCAAATTAAAAGTCATGACAATAATCTGCATATATCATTTCCTATATGTTCATAACTGATTCCTAAGCTGTAAAGTCGATAACAAGCGAGATATTAGCCATTTTTTCCTATGACCTTGAAAATGCGGTCAAAGGTCAAATTCAAGGTCATCAGAATATTCAGCATATATCATTTCCTATATGTCCACAATTGATTCCTAAGCTGTAGAGTCGACAATAAGTGATATATTAGCCATTTTGTCCTGTGACCTTGAAAATGAGGTCAAAGGTCAACTTCAAGGTCATGACAATAATCTGCATATATCATTTCCTATATGTTCATAACTGATTCCTAAGCTGTAAAGTCGATAACAAGCGAGATATTAGCCATTTTGTCCCATGAACTTGAAAATGGGGTCAAAGGTCAAATTCAAGGTCATCAGAATATTCAGCATATATCATTTCCTATATGTCCACAATTGATTCCTAAGCTGTAGAGTCGATAATAAGCGAGCTATCAGCCATTTTAAGCTCTGACTTTGAATTGAGGTCAGAGGTCAAATTCAAGGTCACGAGGATATTCAGCATATATCATTTCCTATATGTCCACAATTGATTCCTAGTCTCTAATCTCAATATTAAGTGAGATATTAGGCATAATGTGTCCCATTATAAAGCATAGGAGAATTTACCATGGGAAAGTCCCATTTGGGCCGAGTTTGGGCCAAAATGGCCCACTTTGAGCGATTCAAGCGCAACGAAATTTACAGACATCATAGGGGTACATATGAGGAGTGTTATGTATCAAAAAGAAAAAAAGTTACTGAACAGATTTTTAGAAAATGGCCACCAAAGTCCAAAATCAGGCATTTTTCGTCGAAAACGGCCGCCATTTTGAAAAAAATGTGAAAATCAAAAAACTAAAAAATACCTCCTTCCTGAATTATTTTTAATTCAAAATTTCAGAAGAATTCGCCCATAAACAAAAAAGATAAAAATGTGGATGACGACGACGGACGACAGACGACGGACGCAACGCCATGCCAATAGGTTATCGGACCATAGGTCCGGTAACCTAAAAAAAGTTAGTGAACAGATTTTGAGAAAACGACCGTCGAAGTCCAAAATTGGCCATTTTTCGACGAAAACGGCCGCTCTGACCTTGAAACCAAGGTCAGAGGTCAAATTCAAGGTCACGACAATATTCAGCATATATCATTTCCTATATGTCCACAATTGATTCCTAGTCTCTAATCTCAATATTAAGTGAGATATTAGGCTTTAATGTGTCCCATTATAAAGCATAGGAGAATTTAACATGGGAAAGTCCCATTTGGGCTGAGTTTGGGCTCAAAATGGCCCACTTCGAGCGATTCAAGCGCAACGAAATTTATACATGTCACAGGGGTACATATGAGGAGTGTTATGCATCAATAATAAAAATTAGGCCAAGGGCCAAAGATAGGTTACCGGACAATGTTTAATATTTTAGATGTTAGCCAGGTCACTGGTTGAATTGAAGGTCAAGAGAATATTCAGCATATATAACATTAAGCATATATCATGTCCACAGTTGATTGCTAAGCTTTAAATTCAATAATCAGCGAGCTATTAGCAATTTTGTGCTGTGGCCTTGAAAATGAAGGGGCAAAGGTCAAATTCAAGGTCATCAAAATATTCAGTGTATATCATTTTCTATATCATGTCCATAATTGATTCCCAAGCCAAACAGTCAATAGAGGAGCAAGATATGAGCCAGTTTGTCCTTGGACTTTGAAAATGAGGTCCGAGGTCAAATTCAAGGTCCGAGAATATTCAGCATATATCATTTCCTACATGTCCACAATTGATTTCTAAGCTGTAAAATCGATAATAAGTGAGATATTAGCCATTTTGTCCTGTGACCTTGAAAATGAGGTCAAAGGTCAAATTCAAGGTCATGACAATAATCTGAATATATCATTTCCTATATGTTCATAACTGATTCCCAAGCTGTAAAGTCGATAACAAGCGAGATATTAGCCATTTTGTCCTATGACCTTGAAAATGCCGTCAAAGGTCAAATTCAAGGTCATCAGAATATTCAGCATATATCATTTCCTATATGTCCACAATTGATTCCTAAGCTGTAGAGTCGATAATAAGTGAGATATTAGCCATTTTGTCCTGTGACCTTGAAAATGAGGTCAAGGGTCAAATTCAAGGTCATGACAATAATCTGCATATATCATTTCCTATATGTTCATAACTGATTCCTAAGCTGTAAAGTCGATAACAAGCGAGATATTAGCCATTTTGTCCTATGACCTTGAAAATGGGGTCAAAGGTCAAATTCAAGGTAATCAGAATATTCAGCATATATCATTTTCTATATGTCCACAATTGATTCCTAAGCTGTAGAGTCGATAATAAGCGAGATATCAGCCATTTTGTGCTCTGACCTTGAAATTGAGGTCAGAGGTCAAATTCAAGGTCACGAGAATATTCAGCATATATCATTTCCTATATGTCCACAATTGATGCCTAGTCTCTAATCTCAATATTAAGTGAGATATTAGGCATAATGTGTCCCATTATAAAGCATAGGAGAATTTAACATGGAAAAGTCCCATTTGGGCCGAGTTTGGGGCAAAATGGCCCACTTCGAGCGATTCAAGCGCAACGAAATTTATAGACATCATAGGAGTACATATGAGTTACTGAACAGATTTTGAGAAAATGGCCACCAAAGTCCAAAATCAGACATTTTTCGCCGAAAACGGCCGCCATTTTGAAAAAAATGCGAAAATCAAAAAACTAAAAAATACCTCCTTCTTGAATTATTTTTAAGTATTTTTGTGCAAAATTTCAGAAGAATTCGCCTGTAAACAAAAAAGATAAAAATGTTAACGCCGGACGGACGGACGGACGGATGGAGGGACGGACGGACAACGGACGCAACGCCATGGCAATAGGTTATCGGACCTAAAAAGTATTATGGTTCTGGTTATGCACGCGTGTCAGCTTCAACCCTGCGCATCACTCGTTTTTTTTAAAAACCAAAAAAAAAAATTAGGCCAAGGGCTAAAGATAGGTTACCGGACAATACATGTGTATATGTTTAATATTTTAGATGTAAGTCAGGTAACTGGTTAAATTTAAGGTCAAGAGAATATTCAGTATGTATAATATTAAGCATATATCATGTGCACAGTTGATTGCTATGCTGTAAATTTAATAAACAGAGAGATATTAGTAATTTTGTCCTGTGGCCTTGAAAATGAAGGCAAAGGTCAAATTCAAGGTCATCAGAATATTTGGCATATAACATTTCCTATATGTCCTTCATTGATTCCCACACTATGAAGTCAATAAGTGATATATTAGCCATTTTGTTCTGTCACCTTGAAAATCAGGTCAAAGGAAACTTGAAAATAAGGTCATTGGTCAAGTCGAGGTCACGAGAATATTCAGCATATATCATTTGAAGTTTGACCACAATTGATTCCTAAGCTGTAAAGTTGATAATAAGTGATATATTAGTCATTTTGTCCTGTGCCCTTGAAATTTAGGTCAAAGGTCAAATTGAAGGTCATGAGAATAATCTGTATATATAATTTCCTATATGTTCATAATTGATTCCTAAGCCGTAAAGTCGATCAGAAGCGAGATATTAGCTATTTTGTCCTCATGGTCCTGTGACCTTGAAACTTCAGTCAAAGGTCAAATTCTAGGTCATGACAATATTCAGAATATAACATTTCCTATATGTTCACAATTGATTCCTAAGCTGTAAAGTCAATAAGAAGCGAGATAATAGCCATTTTGTGCTCTTGACCTTGAAAATGAGGTCAGAAGTCAAATTCAAGGTCACGAGAATATTCAGCATATATCATTTCCTATATGTCCACAATTGATTCCTAAGCTATAAAATCGATAAAAAGTGAGATATTAGCCATTTTGTCCTGTGACCTTGAAAATGAGGTCAAAGGTCAAATTCAAGGTCATGACAATAATCTGCATATATCATTTCCTATATGTTCATAATTGATTCATAAGCTGTAAAGTCGATAACAAGCGAGATATTAGCCATTTTGTCCTGTGACCTTGAAAATGAGGTCAAAGGTCAAATTCAAGGTCATCAGAATATTCAGCATATATCATTTCCTATATGTCCACAATTGATTCCTAAGCTGTAAAGTCAATAATAAGCGAGATATAAGCCATTTTGTGCTCTGACCTTGAAATTGAGGTCAGAGGTCAAATTCAAGGTCACGAGAATATTCAGCATATATCATTCCCTATATGTCCACAATTGATTCCTAAGCTGTAAAGTCAATAATAAGCGAGATATAAGCCATTTTTTGCTCTGACCTTGAAACTGAGGTCAGAGGTCAAATTCAAGGTCACGAGAATATTCAGCATATATCATTTCCTATATGTCCACAATTGATTCCTAGTCTCTAATCTCAATATCAAGTAAGATATTAGGCATAATGTGTCCCATTATAAAGCATAGGAGAATTTAACATGGGAAAGTCCCATTTGGGCCGAGTTTGGGCCAAAATGGCCCACTTTGAGCGATTCAAGCGCAACGAAATTTATAGACATCATAGGAGTACATATGAGCAGTGTTATGTATCAAAAAGACTTGAGATTTACCAATCAAGGTTCGCAGTGTGAACAAATGACCTTGAGATTTACCAATCAAGGTTCGCAGTGTGAACAAATGACCTTGAGATTTACCAATCAAGTTCATCCGTGTGAACTTCGATGTCACCATTACAATGTGTGCGGCATTTGATATTCTATATGTTCATAATACAAAAATATATCTGGGTGGAATTGTTTAGGCCGCTCAGGTCAATTTACACATTACGAGTCAGACATTTGGCACTGAAGGTCATCTGACGTCTAGATCAAGGTCATCATTAGTTGTGCCATATATGTCTTGCTATATGTTCATAATGCAAACATGAGTTCTATATGCAAGCATTTCATCTATAGAGGCAAATCTGGGCATTTTTTGACCCCAAAATGGCTGTTCCGACCTTTCACGGTCATCGAAGGTCAAATTCAAGGTCACCACACAAATCGCCATATATGACTTCCCATTTGAAAGTACCAATTTCTAAGCTGTATCCTCAAGTGTTCTATGAGAACAGTCCTGACAGCTCCCGTTATGAAGGAAAAAAGTGCCGAAAAATTTCTAAGTCCAAAATTTTTTTTCAAACGGTGAAAAAATTTTTTTGCCTAGTAATAGCCCAAAATGGATATTACTGCGATTTGGGGCGAAAAAGACTCGTCAAAAATTCAAAATGGCCGCCACACGGAGATCGGCGATTCAATGGCAACAAAACTTATACACATCATAAAGGTACATAAGGGGAATCTTTTGAAACAAAAATCTCAAAACTGATCAGACAGTTTTCAAGATAAGACAGACAAGGTGCAAATTTTGGCATTTTTCGACCCAAAAATGGCTGTTTTGACCTTTCAAGGTCATCCAAGGTCAAATTCAAGGTCACCACACAAGTCGCCATATATGACTTTCCATTTGAAAGTGCCAATTTCTAAGCTCTATCTTCAGGCGTTCTAGGAGTACAGTCCTGGCAGCTCCCATTATGAAGGAAAAAAGGGCCGAAAATTTTTTTCAAAAGGTGAAAATTTTTTTTTTGTCTAGAAATGGCCCAAAATGGATAGTAATGCGATTTGGGCCGAAAAATTTTTTTTTCGTCGACCCGTCGAAAATTCAAAATGGCCGCCATACGCAGACCGGCGATTCAAGAGCAACCAAACTTATACACATCACAGAGGTACATAAGGAGAATCTTTTGAAACAAAAATCTCAAATCTGATCAGACAGTTTTTGAGAAAACGACCGTCAAAGTCCAAAATTAGATGTTTTTCGTCAAAAATGGCCGCCATTTTGAAAATAATTCGAAAATCAAAAAACTAAAAAATACCTCCCTCTCGAAATATTTTTAAGCATTTTTGTGCAAAATTCCAGGAAGATTCGATCAAAAGCTTCAAAGATATGAATGTTGACGGACGACGACGGACGACGACAACGGACGCAACGCCACTGCAATAGGTTATCGGACCAAAGGTCCGGTAACCTAAAAAAAATAGCCCAAGGGCTAAGATAGGTTACCGGAGAATTTTGGTTCAAGCACCACAGGTGAGATATGACATTCAGATTTATCAATCAAGGTCATCTTTCTGTACATACGTCAATGTCACCATTGGGTGTGCTGTATATAATTTTGTATACAACATATGTTCATAATACAAATATAATGTTTATCTACAAGTATTTTGTCCGTAAAGGCCAATTTACACATTTCAGATTAGGCATGACCTTGAGATTAAGCCTTCACAGTTGACGTCCCTTTAGGTCACCGAAAGATGGTGACCTTCTGCTCTTCTGACTATATGCTAATAGTGCAATCCTAACCTGTATGTGCAATTGTTTTATCCCCACAAGCCAATTTACACATTTCATGTTAGACCTGACATTGAGATTTAGTACACAAAGTCATCTGAGGTCAGAAACAAGGTCACCAAAAGACTTCCTAAATGCTCATAATATAAACATAACCTATCTACAAGCATTTTGTCTATAGAGGCCAATTTACACATTCCATGCCCCGTGACCTTGAGATTCAGCCTCCAAGGTCATCTGAGGTCAACCTCAAGGTCACAAAAAGATGCACCATATATGACTTTCTATATGCTTATAATACAAACCTAAGCCCTATGTACAAGCGTTTTTGACCTATATGGCAATTTGTAAATATCGGCCTGTTTAGGCCTCCAGCCCCCAGATTGAGCTTTTCAGCAATTCAAGGCACTTTTCTTCATAAACAATGTCAAGGACCCCAATTAGCATGCTTTGAAACAAAAATCTCAAAACTGATCAGATAGTTTTCGAGAAAACAACCAAAAACTAAATTTTGAGCCTTTTTGTACCATAATTTTGGGCCTATCGATCGATTCAAAGCACTCCATCTTTATAAACAATGTCAAGGACCCCAATCAGCATGGTTTGAAACAAAAATCTGAAAACCGATCAGGCAGTTTTCGAGAAAACAGCTGAAAACTGAATTTTAGGCCTTTTTGGGCCGTTTGAGCCATTATTTTGGGCCTATCGATCGATTGAAGGCACTCCATCTTTATAAACGATGTCAAGGACATCAATTAGCATGTTTTGAAACAAAAATCTCGAAAGCGATCAGACAGTTTTCGAGAAAAGACAGACAAGGTGCAAATTTTGGCATTTTTCGACCCAAAAATGGCTGCTTTGACCTCTCAAGGTCATCCAAGGTCAAATTCAAGGTCACCACACAAGTCGCAATATATGACTTCCCATTTGAAGTGCCAATTTCTAAGCTCTATCTTCAAGTGTTCTATGAGTACAGTCCCGGCAGCTCCCATTATGAAGGAAAAAATTGCAGAAAATTTTTTTCAAAGGGTGAAAATTTTTTTGGGCCTGGAAATGGCCCAAAATGGATAGTAATGCGATTTGGGGTGAAAACAATTTTTTTCGTCGACCCATCAAAAATTCAGAATGGCCGACACACAGAGATCGGCGATTCAAGGGCAACAAAACTTATACACATCACAAAGGTACATAAGGGGAATCTTTTGAAACAAAAATATCAAAACTGATCAGACAGTTTTTGAGAAAATGGCCGCCAAAGTTCAAAATCGAGCATCTTTTGACAAAAACGGCCGCCATTTTGAGAAAAATTGAATAATAAAAAAACTAAATAACAACCCCCTTTGAAATATTTTTAGGCAGGTTTGTGCAAAATTTCAGGAAAACCCGCCTGTAAACTTCAAAGATAAAAATGTGGACGGACCGCGAACGACAGACGACAGACGGACGACGGACGCAACGCGACAGCAATAGGTTACCGGACCTATGGTGAAACAAGGGCCACTGGCCTCATAGGAAGAGCTTTGAAAATGTTTGCACAGAACTAGTTCAAAACCTATTCGCATCCTATTCGGTACATATATGTTGTGGCCATTTTGTAACTGTAGCCCATGATATTGTACTGGCCAATCATTTGCTATTGTTGATTTGGCCTAATATAAATTGATTGATACCATTATTAAGGTACTGATTCCATCTAGTCCCATCTTCCAAACTAGATGTTCTCCAGTCGCTGACGACTGCTGGAGTGTATCTCCCGTAGCCCTATCACCCCCCCCCCCCCCCCGCAAACTATGTAGTGGACAGAACCTTTACCTTATTGTGCCCAATATTAAATGTTTTATGTCTTAATTAAATTTACTGTGGTCAATGATAGACCTAATTAGTATTTACCCATCGGTTTATTTTTTATCTCCATCAGTAGACATGTTATATGTCTTGTTAATTGTCTAACAATTGTCTAAACAATGTCACAGCTCAGAATGCCACATCACGATTCCCATGCAACCAATAATAGTGGTGTATACACAACAGGCCTATCTGATCATACGTGACATTAAACAGATGGCGCTCTTGAAGCATGCAGTAGGCCCCTACAGGCAAGATGTGCGGTGCATTATGATGAGAACTCGACTGGCGATTCTTGCTTTGATCATTTGTGTACGATTCCAATTACTAGTAACCTATCATGAACAAAATAATCGAGCAATTGAAACATGACTCAACCAACAAATCATCGATTTTAAAAGATGATTGATAAGCTATGATCAATTTATTTATTTTTGTATTAACAGCTAGTATCTCGTGATGTCATCTCATTAACTAGATGCTTCCGGTCGCCTACGACCGCTTGGGTGTATCCCCCGTAGCCCTATCATCCCTGTTGCCCCAAATATATCACTGATGTACATTGTGAGTGTGAAACCTTTCAAGCTTATTGAAGGTCGAATTCAAGATCACCACTAAAATCACTGCATACGAATA
The DNA here is from genome assembly GCA_949152475.1 of Terebella lapidaria. NCBI lineage: Eukaryota > Metazoa > Annelida > Polychaeta > Terebellida > Terebellidae > Terebella > Terebella lapidaria. The sequence continues at coordinate 572,616 of OX424558.1, read as the reverse complement.
TCCATTTCGACATGTTCGATAAAATAACGAAATTACAGCCAGATAAAAGTTTTCACCTAAAGTTATACTTCAACTCAGAATATTTGACAAACTTGGTTCCAAGTTGAAATTCAAGCAAAAGTCGACAAAAACTGCATTTCAAGATTACTAAATTGGAGCCAGATCGAACTTTTCACCATAAGTTATATTTCAACTCATACTATATGCCAAACTTGGTTCCAAGTTGAAATTCAAAGTAAAAGTTGACCAAAACTACATTTCAAGATGACGAAATAGGAGCAAGATCAAACTTTTCACCATAATTTAAATTTCAATTCATAATAATTATGTGCCAAACTTGGTTTCGAGCTGAAATTCAAGTAAAAGTTTACCGAAACTGCATTTCACGATGACGAAATTGGAGCCAGATCGATTTTTTTACCATCAATTATATTTTAATTCATAATATGTGCCAAACTTGGTTTCAAGTTGAAATTCAAAGTAAAAATTGACTTTAATGGTAAAAATAGTGTTAACTTATCCGGTTACACCCATGAAATCTCTACTGGACAAAACTTTCAAATTGTTGAGCTCAATAATAAATGTTTCTTGTCTTAACTATTTTTCTTGAGGTCATTAATAGACTTAACTAGTAAAAATGATGTTAACTTATTCGGCTACAGCCATGAAATCTCTACTGCACAGAAGCTTCACCTTGTTGAGCCCAATAATAAATGTTTCTTGTCTTAACTATTTTTATTGTGGTCAATAATAGACTTAACTAGTGAAAATAATGTTAACTTATTTGGTTACACCTGTGAAATCTCTACTGGACAAAACCTTTACCTTGTTGAGCTAAATAATAAATGTTTCTCATCTTAACTATTTTTATTGTGGTCAATAATAGACTTAACTAGTAAAACCAATGTTAACTTATTTAGTAATATTGTTCTGTTTTCACCAAAAACATCAGTTCTGTATTCTGAACAAGAATCCAGTGCAATTTGCTTTCATAGTACAGGTTATTGGAGTGATCACACATGTCAAAGTAGGCATTTTAGTTGTTGTAATAAGTTAACCTCTCAAACTTATTAATATTTATTCGATCATTTTGAAAAACAATAAGTTTCGTGTGATGGTCTTTCTCATTGAGCCTGTGCGATTTCATCATCATTCATCGAAAACTCCCACCCGTAGAGCGTTCACAACCCATGTGTGTTAAACAGGCTAATTTGAGCACAAAATGTTACGCCAATCGGCTATTTTGGTTGCTATGGCAACCAAAATCGATAGGTGTTGAGATCTCACCATAAGTCATGTCCATATAAAATATTATCAAAATCGGTTCAGATTTGTAAGCTGTAGCGCGTTCACAAGAAAGTGTCTGCGGACGCGGACGCGGACGCGGCGGCGGCGGCGGCGCGACGATCGTAAATCCATAGTATCCGCCGAACTTTGTTCGGGGGATACAATTATTCATTAGGCTATGAGGCACGCTCACCCAACGAACAGCGATGTTTAGGTGGAAGAGGAGGGGGAGACATATTGAAGAAAGTGAACTTGTTGTCATCGGCATATATGATCTCTCGAGGTGGATCTTATTTCTGAAATGCATCAGTAATCGCCGATTGCGATCTTGCAGATAGTTTAGGCCTAGCGATATATTCATGCGAGAAAAGTCAGAAAACTCATCGGACCATTCAGCAGACCTGATTTTTACCCGGGTGCGGGCCAGCTTTCATTTATCACGATTGGGTTGTAGTCGGATGGGAGGGGGGGCAGAGGTGGTGCGGAATGGGGATGAAGCGGGTCGAGTGTGGCTGGCTGCCTCGCGAACAACCACTAGGAGGGGGCCACTCTCATTTGCATTTGGCCTACTGGACATACCAGCACTTGCCACAAGTTTTCAATTATTATGTTGCCGTATCAAGCGTTTTTCCATTTTTGCAATAGCTTATGTACTATCTATGTAGTGTGGAATGTTTATGCAAAATTTTGAGTGCATCTGATACAAGAAAGCCCTGTTTCAGAGAAGATCAAAACGGGAGTGGTGATGGGTGATGAAACGGTGACACACAAAAAAAATAAACGGTCGGAACACACGTCTCCTGTGGCTATTATTGCTTATAACTTATTACAGTAACCATACTTGGGTACGCGGGTGTCATATTCTTTCCAACTGGCCCCGGGCCCTCATAATTAGCCACAATTGAATGGTCTGCTCTGGCTCCAAGTCGGACTTTCAGAAATGTAAACAAAGGAAAATTCTCCAAAATCCAAAAAAAACCAACATCATAGAGGAAGAGCTCTGCTCTTCCTAAAAACGTCTGGGGGTATTGACCCAATACATATTCACACAAATTTATGGACAAATTCATCAGCCCAAAAAAAGATAAAAAATGTTAACAGATGATGTGGCGGACGACGACGACGACGGACGAAAAACCATGACAATAGCTTATCGGCCCTTATTGGTCGGTAAGCTAAAAATACCCCCTTTTTAGAATATTTTAGGTATTTTGGTGCAAAATTTCAGACAGACTCGACTGTGAACTTTTAGGATAAAATTGTGGATGGACGATGGACGATCAAAGGTTGTTAAATCTGCCTAAATAACAAGATATTCTAAATGTCGCCTGCATGCCCATAATTGTTCTATACACAATACCCACAATTTTTTTCTGATTTATTACATGTCTACATAATAGTATAGAATTTCAACAAGAAGTAAAAAAAGTGTGAAAATTGAAAAAGTAACAAGTAACATGAGTAACAATGGACAAAGTGTTACACTAGTTTCATGATAAACTAGACAATTCGATAACGACGACCACATAAGTGTATCCCCCTATCATCCCTGTTGCCCAAAATACTAGTATGTTAATTCAGACAAAATATCATTACTGCCAGGTCACTGTGTTTCATCAAAGTCAATACTGAAAGTTCCGAGCCTTAACTATTTTTATTCCACGCAGTAATCATCTTAACAACTATAATATTCCTTAACTTATTAATTCTCACCAAATACTTTCCTAAGAAGCTTGTCACAGGGATGGAATATGAAATCTTGCTCAATCCCCCATCATTATAGGTAAAGCCATGAAATCTCTACAGACAGAATTGTTACCTTAATAAATGATTCTTGCTTTAATTATTTTTATTGTGATCAATAATAGACTTAACTAGTAGAACTAATGTTAACTTATTCAGTTACATCCATGAAATCTCTACTGGACAAAACCTTCACCTTGTTGAGCTCAATAATAAATATTTCTTATCTTAACTACTTTTATTGTGGTCAATAATAGACTTAAGTAGTGGAACTAATGTTTCATGGATCTTATTCGGTAATATTGTTCTGTTTTCACCAAAAACATAAGTTTTCCAATCTGAACAAGAATCCAGTGCCATATGCCTTCATAGTACAACGTATTGGAGTGATCACATATCAACAAGGGTATTTTGATGGCCTAACTAGTAACTAATTAATATTTATATGATCATTCTAGGTTTTGTGTGACGGTCTTTCTCATCGAGCCTGTGCGATTTCATCATCTCTCATCGAAAATTCCCACCAGTAGAGCGTTCACAAACCATGTGTGTTAAACAGGCTAAGTTGAACACAAAATGTACTATGGCAGCCGGTTTGGTGTTGGGATCTTACCATAAGCATAAGATGTATCTGTATGAAAAATATCTAAAATCGGTTCAGATTTGCAACCTGTAGAGTGTTCTCTACAGCGGACGCGGCGGCGCGATGGAGACGAATCCATAGTATCTGCTGAACTTTGTTCAGGGGATACAATAACTAAACAATAAATTATTCAGCATACACATCAAATAACTCTTGAATGCTACAGGTAACTATACATGTAAGCTGTGTGGTAATTCTTCCAGCACTTTGGTGGAATCATACAAATTCAGTTGTAAAATGTTATTATTTATGTTTCTGTGTAATCAATCATCCATGATTGGTAACATCATATCTTGTGATAGAACATGATTACTTACTAGTATAGAACAAGCATGCGCTGTGTATAGTAAGATATGTAAGCCACATAAGCTGGAATAGAATACTTCTGAATAACCATAACACATGCATATAGAAAGTTATCATGGCAACAGTCACATGATCCTGACAATCTGTGATCTCAACTGGTAACCATGGTGACTGTAGGTAATCATCTCATGAAGTCATCTCTCGATAAACATGTATCCAACATATAAATTCTTATGACAATTACTTCCGATATATACAACTAAACACTTGTCGCCACCGGTGACAAGGTTGTAGCTCCTGATCACACCATCCTGAAAACCACATGAAAGTGTTCAATACTGGGCAGTTTCTGCAGCCCAGTGCGTGTACATGCTCACATTACATGTAAGATGGACAGATTCTGCAGCCCAGTACGTGTACATGCTCACATTACATGTAAGATGGACAGATTCTGCAGCCCAGTACGTGTACATGCTCACATTACATGTAAGATGGACAGTTTCTGCAGCCCAGTACGTGTACATGATCCATTACATGTAAGATGGACAGTTTCTGCAGCCCAGTACGTGTACATGCTCCATTACATGTAAGACGGACAGTTTTTGCAGCCCAGTACGTGTACATGCTCCCATTACATGTAAGATGGACAGTTTCTGCAGCCCAGTACGTGTACATGCTCCATTACATGCAAGATGGACAGTTTCTGCAGCCCAGTACGTGTACATGCTCCCATTACATGTAAGATGGACAGTTTCTGCAGCCCAGTATGTGTACATGCTCCCATTACATGTAAGATGGACAGTTTTTGCAGCCCAGTACGTGTACATGCTCCATTACATGTAAGATGGACAGTTTCTGCAGCCCAGTATGTGTACATGCTCCCATTACATGTAAGATGGACAGTTTCTGCAGCCCAGTATGTGTACATGCTCCCATTACATGTAAGATGGACAGTTTCTGCAGCCCAGTATGTGTACATGCTCCCATTACATGTAAGATGGACAGTTTTTGCAGCCCAGTACGTGTACATGCTCCCATTACATGTAAGATGGACAGTTTCTGCAGCCCATTACGTGTACATGCTCCATTACATGCAAGATGGACAGTTTCTGCAGCCCAGTACGTGTACATGCTCCCATTACATGCAAGATGGACAGTTTCTGCAGCCCAGTACGTGTACATGCTCCCATTACATGTAAGATGGACAGTTTCTGCAGCCCAGTATGTGCACATGCTCCCATTACATGTAAGATGGACAGTTTCTGCAGCCCAGTACGTGTACATGCTCCATTACATGTAAGATGGACAGTTTCTGCAGCCCAGTACGCGTACATGCTCCATTACATGTAAGATGGACAGTTTTTGCAGCCCAGTACGTGTACATGATCCATTACATGTAAGATGGACAGTTTTTGCAGCCCAGTACGTGTACATGCTCCCATTACATGTAAGATGGACAGTTTCTGCAGCCCAGTATGTGTACATGCTCCCATTACATGTAAGATGGACAGTTTCTGCAGCCCAGTGCGTGTACATGATCCATTACATGTAAGATGGACAGATTCTGCAGCCCAGTACGTGTACATGCTCCATTACATGTAAGATGGACAGTTTCTGCAGCCCAGTACGCGTACATGCTCCATTACATGTAAGATGAACAGTTTTTGCAGCCCAGTACGTGTACATGATCCATTACATGTAAGATGGACAGTTTTTGTAGCCCAGTACGTGTACATGCTCCCATTACATGTAAGATGGACAGTTTCTGCAGCCCAGTATGTGTACATGCTCCCATTACATGTAAGATGGACAGTTTTTGTAGCCCAGTACGTGTACATGCTCACATTACATGTAAGATGGACAGTTTCTGCAGCCCAGTATGTGTACATGCTCCCATTACATGTAAGATGGACAGTTTCTGCAGCCCAGTACGTGTACATGCTCCCATTACATGTAAGATGGACAGTTTTTGTAGCCCAGTACGTGTACATGCTCCCATTACATGTAAGATGGACAGTTTTTGTAGCCCAGTACGTGTACATGCTCCCATTACATGTAAGATGGACAGTTTCTGCAGCCCAGTATGTGTACATGCTCCCATTACATGTAAGATGGACAGTTTCTGCACCCAGTACGTGTACATGCTCCCATTACATGTAAGATGGAAAGTTTCTGCAGCCCAGTACGTGTACATGCTCCCATTACATGTAAGATGGACAGTTTCTGCAGCCCAGTACGTGTACATGCTCCCATTACATTTAAGATGGAAAGTTTCTGCAGCCCAGTACGTGTACATGATCCATTACATGTAAGATGGACAGATTCTGCAGCCCAGTACGTGTACATGCTCCATTACATGTAAGATGGACAGTTTCTGCAGCCCAGTACGTGTACATGCTCCATTACATGTAAGATGGACAGTTTCTGCAGCCCAGTACGTGTACATGATCCATTACATGTAAGATGGACAGTTTCTGCAGCCCAGTACGTGTACATGATCCATTACATGTAAGATGGACAGTTTCTGCAGCCCAGTACGTGTACATGCTCCCATTACATGTAAGATGGACAGTTTCTGCAGCCCAGTACGTGTACATGCTCCCATTACATTTAAGATGGAAAGTTTCTGCAGCCCAGTACGTGTACATGATCCATTACATATAAGATGGACAGATTCTGCAGCCCAGTACGTGTACATGCTCCATTACATGTAAGATGGACAGATTCTGCAGCCCAGTACGTGTACATGCTCCATTACATGTAAGATGGACAGATTCTGCAGCCCAGTACGTGTACATGCTCCATTACATGTAAGATGGACAGATTCTGCAGCCCAGTACGTGTACATGCTCCATTACATGTAAGATGGACAGATTCTGCAGCCCAGTACGTGTACATGCTCCATTACATGTAAGATGGACAGATTCTGCAGCCCAGTACGTGTACATGCTCCCATTACATGTAAGATGGACAGATTCTGCAGCCCAGTACGTGTACATGCTCCATTACATGTAAGATGGACTTATTCTGCAGCCCAGTACGTGTACATGCTCCATTACATGTAAGATGGACAGTTTCTGCAGCCCAGTACGTGTACATGCTCCATTACATGTAAGATGGACAGTTTCTGCAGCCCAGTACGTGTACATGCTCCATTACATGTAAGATGGACAGTTTCTGCAGCCCAGTACGTGTACATGATCCATTACATGTAAGATGGACAGTTTCTGCAGCCCAGTACGTGTACATGATCCATTACATGTAAGATGGACAGTTTCTGCAGCCCAGTACGTGTACATGCTCCATTACATGTAAGATGGACAGTTTCTGCAGCCCAGTACGTGTACATGATCCATTACATGTAAGATGGACAGTTTTTGCACCCAGTACGTGTACATGCTCCCATTACATGTAAGATGGACAGTTTTTGCAGCCCAGTACGTGTACATGCTCCCATTACATGTAAGATGGACAGTTTTTGCAGCCCAGTACGTGTACATGCTCCATTACATGTAAGATGGACAGTTTCTGCAGCCCAGTACGTGTACATGCTCCATTACATGTAAGATGGACAGTTTTTGCAGCCCAGTACGCGTACATGCTCCATTACATGTAAGATGGACAGTTTCTGCAGCCCAGTACGTGCTCCCATTACATGTAAGATGGACAGTTTCTGCAGCCCAGTACGTGTACATGTTCCATCACATGTAAGATGGACAGTTTCTGCAGCCCAGTACGTGTACATGCTCCATTACATGTAAGATGGACAGTTTCCGCAGCCCAGTACGTGTACATGCTCCATTACATGTGAGATGGACAGTTTCTGCAGCCCAGTACGTGTACATGCTCCATTACATGTAAGATGGACAGTTTTTGCAGCCCAGTACGTGTACATGATCCATTACATGCAAGATGGACAGTTTCTGCAGCCCAGTACGTGTACATGCTCCCATTACATGTAAGATGGACAGTTTCTGCAGCCCAGTACGTGTACATGATCCATTACATGTAAGATGGACAGATTCTGCAGCCCAGTACGTGTACATGCTCCATTACATGTCAGATGGACAGTTTCTGCAGCCCAGTATGTGTACATGCTCCCATTACATGTAAGATGGACAGTTTCTGCAGCCCAGTATGTGTACATGCTCCATTACATGTAAGATGGACAGTTTTTGCAGCCCAGTACGTGTACATGCTCCCATTACATGTAAGATGGACAGTTTTTGTAGCCCAGTACGTGTACATGCTCCCATTACATGTAAGATGGACAGTTTCTGCAGCCCAGTATGTGTACATGCTCCCATTACATGTAAGATGGACAGTTTCTGCAGCCCAGTACGTGTACATGCTCCCATTACATGTAAGATGGAAAGTTTCTGCAGCCCAGTACGTGTACATGCTCCCATTACATGTAAGATGGACAGTTTCTGCAGCCCAGTACGTGTACATGCTCCCATTACATTTAAGATGGAAAGTTTCTGCAGCCCAGTACGTGAACATGATCCATTACATGTAAGATGGACAGATTCTGCAGCCCAGTACGTGTACATGCTCCATTACATGTAAGATGGACAGTTTCTGCAGCCCAGTACGTGTACATGCTCCCATTACATGTAAGATGGACAATTTCTGCAGCCCAGTACGTGTACATGCTCCATTACATGTAAGATGGACAGTTTCTGCACCCAGTACGTGTACATGCTCCCATTACATGTAAGATGGACAGTTTTTGCAGCCCAGTACGTGTACATGATCCATTACATGTAAGATGGACAGATTCTGCAGCCCAGTACGTGTACATGCTCCATTACATGTAAGATGGACAGTTTCTGCAGCCCAGTACGTGCTCCCATTACATGTAAGATGGACAGATTCTGCAGCCCAGTACGTGTACATGCTCCATTACATGTAAGATGGACAGTTTCTGCAGCCCAGTACGTGCTCCCATTACATGTAAGATGGACAGTTTTTGCAGCCCAGTACGCGTACATGCTCCATTACATGTAAGATGGACAGTTTCTGCAGCCCAGTACGTGCTCCCATTACATGTAAGATGGACAGTTTCTGCAGCCCAGTACGTGTACATGTTCCATCACATGTAAGATGGACAGTTTCTGCAGCCCAGTACGTGTACATGCTCCATTACATGTAAGATGGACAGTTTCTGCAGCCCAGTACGTGTACATGCTCCATTACATGTGAGATGGACAGTTTCTGCAGCCCAGTACGTGTACATGCTCCATTACATGTAAGAAGGGCAGTTTCTGCAGCCCAGTACGTGTACATGCTCCATTACATGTAAGATGGACAGTTTTTGCAGCCCAGTACGTGTACATGCTCCCATTACATGTAAGATGGACAGTTTTTGCAGCCCAGTACGTGTACATGCTCCATTACATGTGAGATGGACAGTTTCTGCAGCCCAGTACGTGTACATGCTCCATTACATGTAAGATGGACAGTTTTTGCAGCCCAGTACGTGTACATGCTCCATTACATGTAAGATGGACAGTTTTTGCAGCCCAGTACGTGTACATGCTCCATTACATGTAAGATGGACAGTTTTTGCAGCCCAGTACGTGTACATGCTCCATTACATGTAAGATGGACAGTTTTTGCAGCCCAGTACGTGTACATGCTCCATTACATGTAAGATGGACAGTTTTTGCAGCCCAGTACGTGTACATGCTCCATTACATGTAAGATGGACAGTTTCTGCAGCCCAGTACATGTACATGCTCCATTACATGTAAGATGGACAGTTTTTGCAGCCCAGTACGTGTACATGCTCCATTACATGTAAGATATACACTCAAGTCTATGTAGGTCTCGAAACTCAGTATCTGACTCAAGAAGAAGTTAATCCAACAGAAAATTCAATGTCATCTTTGTGAAGTAAATGAACAGAATTGATATGTAAGCAGTTATGCTGTACATGTACATCCATTTCAACTCAATCCTTATCATATTTTATAAAGGATTTATTTACCTCCAAGAAAATCTCATCTTTCTTTTAAAAAGTGGGAAAGACATTATCGTGAAACTACATGTAGATGTCAAGACGTCAAGTATTCGATAACTGAACTAAATCATTTACTCAAGTCAAATCTTTAAGGATTGACTGCGAGTAACGAACCAAACACTGTCGTGAGCCGCTCTCCCATTCATTTGTAATGTGAACATAAAGGTTACGAAATCAGCAAGACTACCCAACCCTTCTTCTTGAAACTTCATTGACAGAGATATGTATAGCCATGGATGATGAACCGTGACATGGTTCTATAAAAAGTATCACAGCGATTGTTCAAATTGATGATTATAGATATCACTTTCACACGTGCCAGCAAACAACGCGTAGTATCTTCAGCATTACAAACGAGCTGCTGTTGGTATGTACGCTTCGTTGTGTGACCATCCAATAATAGATGTATATACGACTTGAATTTCTGCGACAGGAATACAGTGGGCGTATTTGGTACACCCGAGCGCAACTCACCAGTGAGCTTTACTAGCATTACTAGTTGTCCGTAGTAAAAAATAATCCTGCCGTAGGGCATGTTTAGAGTGTACCTTGTCTTTTGAGAAATAAGTCACAAAATGACATTTGAAAATGCCAATTATCAGACAATTAATAATATTTAGTCAAGAACCAAGTCTCGATTGGGGATCCTTGATGGCTATAGGTCGCCACAGTAAATTCTGGTGTCAAATGGATGTTTGCAAGTTCAGGATTTTGTGACCTTTATATTTACATTATAAGTGAATAGAGAACTGGAGCGTCCAGATTCGGGATTTTACATGCAGTTCGTCCTTAATTTGAATTATTTCTTGAAATGGGCAAATTAAGATTTTGTTGAAAACTTGAGATTATAACCCAAAATAAATTAAAGATTTGTTCAGGTTTCTTTGTGAAGCAACCCTAGACATAACCGTGCAAAATTCCCCTGCAAAATAACGAAACAATTCATGCAAAAATGTGACCTGTACCACGATTACAAGAAAGCTCTGTGCAGAAGGCGGTAACATGGCCAAAACCAAGGTATATGATTATTGAAATATAATTAGTTTATTTACATATTTTTGTATTCGATCTCACTGCTCAACAGTGCTCAATATATTGATTTTTTTCCAAACATAATTGTGAAAACATAGCACCAAGGGTGCTGTACATGTAGCTTACCGGCAATCATGAGAATTGCACAGAGTATTGATTTTCCAACATGAAATTGGTTACACTGATCTTAAACTCTGTTGTCAAAACATGTTCGTAATAGTGGCCGGAAACAATTTTCTGTATGGATTATAATAACAAATCAAGTTACATCTCAGAAGATTTTTGTCGTTAATGATATATATTCACAGACTGTCGATTCAAAGGCAACAAAACTTTTACACATCAGAAAGGTACATAGGGAAAATCCTATGCATTTTGAGGAAAATTGTCTGAATAGATTTTGAGAAAAGGGCCACCAAAGACAAAATTCATTGGTTTTTCTTCGACAAAAAAGGTCGTTTTTGATCTTCCAAGGTCATTGAAGGTCAAATTCAAGGTCACCACTCAAACCGCAATATATGATTTCCCATTTGAATGTGTCAATACTTAGGCTCTATCTCGAAGTGTTCTATGAGTTGACTACGCACAGCTCCCATTATGAAGGAAAAATTGGGTGAAAGTTTCGACGTCCAAAACAATTTTCAATGGCTAAAAAAAATTTTCTTTTTTTTTTGCTGGAAATGGCTCAAAACGAATAGTGACTTGATTTGGGACGAAATTTTTTTTTCGCTTACCGGTCAAAAAAATCTAAATGGCCGCCACACGCAGACCGTCATTTCAAAGGCAACAAAACTAATACACATCACAAAGGTACATAAGGAGAATCTTATACATGATTTTGAGGAAAACTGTCTGAATAGACTCTGAGAAAAGGGCCACCAAAGACGAAATTCATTGTTTTTTCGACAAAAAAGGTTGTTTTGACCTTTCAAGGTCATTGAAGGTCAAATTCAAGGTCATCACTCAAACCGCAATATATGATTTCCCATTTGAATGTGCCAATACTTAGGCTCTATCTTGAAGTGTTCTATGAGTTTACTCCGCACATCTCCCATTATGAAGGAAAAAGTGGTGAAATTTCCTGTCGCAAAAAATTTTCAATGGCCAAAAAAAAATTTTTTTTTTTTTGCTGGAATGGCTCAAATCGAATAGTGACACGATTTGGGACAAAAAAAATTTTTTTCGCCGACCCGTCAAACAATCAAAATGGCCGCCACACGCGAACCGGCGATTCAAGGGCAACAAAACTTATACACGTCGTAAAGGTACATGAGAGGAATTTTTTGAAACAAAAATCTCAAAACTGATCAGACAGTTTTTGAGAAAATGGCCACCAAAGTCCAAAATTGGCAATTTTTCGTCAAAAATGGCCACTATATCGGCAAAAACGATTCAATCAGAAAAATTTTTAAAATGTCTTTAGATACTGGCCCAAGGTATGTTCTGACAAATTTATGAGGAAATTCATCATGTCAAAAAAAAGTTACAGACCCGGACGGACGACGGACGGATGACGGACAAAAAACCATGACAATAGCTTATCGACCCAAAGGGCCGGTAAGCTAAAAACATATATGAAACATATATGAAAGTGTGCACAACATAGGCTATTTATCATTGCAATTCAAACATATCACATTCATCGAAGCCTACTTGTTCACTTTCTCGTTGATTTGTCATTAACCGAACAATCTTAACAACATTCGTCAGTATAGTAAAAAAGCCGACATTGGGTGTTTGTCCTTCCACATCTCGAGTCACTCAACATGTACAAGTAAATGGCTATTTTCCTAAAGTTCAACTTCAATTTCTGATGACCAAACATGAATAAGATTATATCATTGATTATTATCACTGATTCAATGGGTATCACAAAACAGCGATGGCACAGAATGGCAAATGTTCAAATGCCGAAAAATAAAGTGTCAGAGTTCCATTGAATCTTAAACATTCGGTGACAGGAGAATATCCAGCAAATTGGGAGGGGGAGGGGGGGCGGTACCCGTGCCCCTGGATCCATCTATGAGCAGCATACTGTAAAGCCACAATTCAGTCGCGACCTTTTTTTTTCGCAAAAATTTTCTAATGACAACGCACATTTTTATGATAAAATCGTTCAAGAGGCCAAACTGCGAAATTACAGTAAAACGACTAATTTTGGCGGCTATTAAATTTGGCGGTTTTGAGCCCCATGTCATTTGGCCGAGATTTAATTTGGCGGTTTCAAAACCACATATATTTCTTATCATATATCTAGTTAATTTGGCGGACGATTTAAATTGGCGGTTTTTCCCCTGCCGCCAAATCCGCCAAATAAACCGTCCGCCAAAATTAGTAGTTTTACAGTACATGGCCGCAAACATGGTCTGATTGCAAAAATTAGCCCAAAGGCTAAGACAGGTTACCGGACAATTTTGGTTTGGCCATGGCAGCATTGGCAGGTAACAGACCTTGATATTTACCAATCAAGGTTCGCAGTGTGAACAAATGACCTTGAGATTTACCAATCAAGGTCATCCGTGTGAACTTCGATGTCACCATTACATGTATGTGTGCGGCATTTGATATTCTATATGTTCATAATACAAAGATATATCTGGGGGGAATCAATTAGGCCGCTCAGGTCAATTTACACATTACGAGTCAGACATTTGGCACTCAAGGTCATCTGACGTCAAGTTCAAGGTTAGTCATGAAACGATTCATCGATGCGTCGATGTATTTTAAACCACGATACACTCGGCGATGCACAATACTAACATCCCGATACATCGCCTTACTAAATTATGTCAAAATTCACCGTTGATTTGACAACAAACGATCGGTAATTTTGTCTGGCATTTCCAGCCAATAGAGATATTGGCATTTCCAGCCAATACGCACGATTTGGTATAAAATAGCCTCGAGGACGCTCAGATCCTTGTCACAACGTCCAAAGTTGTATGCTTTTTTTGGCGTTTGCAACTACATTTGTATCTCCAGATCACACTCTGAGTATCTGAGCGAATCAAAACAAGAGCACGTGCGTGGTTGCATCGGCGAGTACGACACTGATTGGTCAAACATTTAGATTCTGACGAATCACAGCCAGGCATTCACAGCAGTATTGGAGGTTACAGTTCTTCTCTTTTTATTACCACTTCCGATCAGTCACAAACTTCCAATGATTTTATCATTTTACGTTTAAATATGTATCGTGATATGTATCGTATCGTGAGTACCGTATCGCGATACGCATCGTATCATGGCATAGGCATATCGTTTCATCCCTATTCAAGGTCATCATGAGTTGTGCCATATATGTCTTGCTATATGTTCATAATGCAAACATGAGCTCTATCTGCAAGCATTTTATCTATAGAGGCAAATCTGGGCATTTTTCGACCAAAAAATGGTTGTTTTGACCTTTCAAGGTCATCCAAGGTCAAATTCAAGGTCACCACACAAGTCGCCATATATGACTTTCCATTTGAAAGTGCCAATTTCTAAGCTCTATCTTCAGGCGTTCTAGGAGTACAGTCCTGGCAGCTCCCATTATGAAGGAAAAAAGTGCAAAAAAAAAGTCCAAAACTTTTTCCGAAGGGTGAAAATTTGTTTGTCTAGAAACGGCCCAAAATGGATAGTAATGCGATTTGGGCCGAAAATTTTTTTTCCGTTGACCCGTCGAAAATTCAAAATGGCCGCCATACGCAGACCGGCGATTCAAGGGCAACCAAACTTATACACATCACAGAGGAACATTAGAGGAATCTTTTGAAACAAAAATCTCGAATCTAACAGACAGTTTTCGAGAAAACGACCGTCAAAGTCCAAAATTAGCCGTTTTTCGTCAAAAATGGACGCCATTTTGAAAATAATTCGAAAATCAAAAAACTAAAAAATACCTCCCTCTCGAAATATTTTTAGGCATTTTTGTGCAAAATTTCGGGAAGATTCGATCGTAAACTTTAAAGATATGAATGTTCACGGACGACGACGGACGCAACGCCACGCCAATAGGTTATCGGACCAAAGGTCCGGTAACCTAAAAACACGAAAAATTTGTGGCAGCGAACTTGAAGGGCTTTACATGTTACACCAGATAACACCAGGATATACAATGTATGTACTCTGCGAGACATTGAGGGCTTTGTAGACTCAGGTGGGTCGCGGCTTTTTGTCCTCGGAAGGTTTTTTGTGCCAGGCCGAGGAGGAGGAAGATGCCTGACGCAGGCGGTAGATCAAATTAGCCTCATCATCTCTCGCCTCCTGGACCCGAGAAGCTTTCACTTGTTTCTGCGGCACAGAGGGGTTACAGAATACATTAACATGCAACAAGTCATTCAGCATGGCCAGACAGAGGTTCATCACAGAGATATAGAATCATTCAGCATGGCCAGACAGAGGTTTATCACAGAGATATAGAATCATTCAGCATGGCCAGACAGAGGTTCATCACAGAGATATAGAATCATTCAGCATGGCCAGACAGAGGTTTATCACAGAGATATAGAATCATTCAGCATGGCCAGACAGAGGTTCATCACAGAGATATAGAATCATTCAGCATGGCCAGACAGAGGTTTATCACAGAGATATAGAATCATTCAGCATGGCCAGACAGAGGTTCATCACAGAGATATAGAATCATTCAGCATGGCCGGACAGAGGTTCATCACAGAGATATAGAATCATTCAGCATGGCCAGACAGAGGTTTATCACAGAGATATAGAATCATTCAGCATGGCCAGACAGAGGTTCATCACAGAGATATAGAATCATTCAGCATGGCCAGACAGAGGTTCATTACGAAACGTAGAATCATTCAGCATGGCCAGACAGAGGTTTATCAGAGAGATATAGAATCATTCAGCATGGCCGGACAGAGGTTCATCACAGAGATATAGAATCATTCAGCATGGCCAGACAGAGGTTTATCACAGAGATATAGAATCATTCAGCATGGCCAGACAGAGGTTCATCACAGAGATATAGAATCATTCAGCATGGCCAGACAGAGGTTTATCACAGAGATATAGAATCATTCAGCATGGCCAGACAGAGGTTCATCACAGAGATATAGAATCATTCAGCATGGCCAGACAGAGGTTTATCACAGAGATATAGAATCATTCAGCATGGCCAGACAGAGGTTTATCACAGAGATATAGAATCATTCAGCATGGCCAGACAGAGGTTCATCACAGAGATATAATCATTCAGCATGGCCAGACAGAGGTTCATCACAGAGACATAGAATCATTCAGCATGGCCAGACTGAGGTTTATCACAGAGATATAGAATCATTCAGCATGGCCAGACAGAGGTTCATAACAGAGATATAGAATCATTCAGCATGGCCGGACTGAGCTTCATCACAGAGATATAGAATCATTCAGCATGGCCAGACAGAGGTTTATCACAGAGACATAGAATCATTCAGCATGGCCAGACAGAGGTTCATCACAGAGATATAGAATCATACGGCATGGCCAGACAGAGGTTCATCACAGAGATATAATCATTCAGCATGGCCAGACAGAGGTTTATCTAAGAGATATAGAGTCAATCAGCATGGCCAGACAGAGGTTCATCACAGAGATATAGAATCATTCAGCATGGCCAGACAGAGCTTCATCACAGAGATATAGAATCATCCAGCATGGCCAGACAGAGGTTCATCACAGAGATATAGAATCATTCAGCATGGCCAGACAGAGGTTTATCACAGAGATATAGAATCATTCAGCATGGCCAGACAGAGGTTCATCACAGAGATATAGAATCATTCAGCATGGCCAGACAGAGGTTTATCGCAGAGATATAGAATCATTCAGCATGGCCAGACAGAGGTTTATCACAGAGATATAGAATCATTCAGCATGGCCAGACAGAGGTTTATCACAGAGATATAGAATCATTCAGCATTGCCAGACAGAGGTTTATCACAGAGATATAGAATCATTCAGCATGGCCAGACAGAGGTTTATCTAAGAGATATAGAATCATTCAGCATGGCCAGACAGAGGTTCATCACAGAGATATAGAATCATTCAGCATGGCCAGACAGAGGTTCATCACTGAGATATAAAATCATTCAGCATGGCCAGACAGAGGTTTATCAGAGAGATATAGAATCATTCAGCATGGCCAGACAGAGGTTTATCAGAGAGATTTAGAATCATTCAGCATGGCCGGACAGAGGTTCATCACAGAGATATAGAATCATTCAGCATGGCCAGACTGAGGTTTATCACAGAGATATAGAATCATTCAGCATGGCCAGACAGAGGTTCATAACAGAGATATAGAATCATTCAGCATGGCCGGACTGAGCTTCATCACAGAGATATAGAATCATTCAGCATGGCCAGACAGAGGTTTATCACAGAGACATATAATCATTCAGCATGGCCAGACAGAGGTTCATCACAGAGATATAGAATCATTCAGCATGGCCAGACAGAGGTTTATCTAAGAGATATAGAGTCAATCAGCATGGCCAGACAGAGGTTCATCACAGAGATATAGAATCATTCAGCATGGCCAGACAGAGCTTCATCACAGAGATATAGAATCATCCAGCATGGCCAGACAGAGGTTCATCACAGAGATATAGAATCATTCAGCATGGCCAGACAGAGGTTTATCACAGAGATATAGAATCATTCAGCATGGCCAGACAGAGGTTCATCACAGAGATATAGAATCATTCAGCATGGCCAGACAGAGCTTCATCACAGAGATATAGAATCATTCAGCATGGCCAGACAGAGGTTCATCACAGAGATATAGAATCATTCAGCATGGCCAGACAGAGGTTTATCACAGAGATATAGAATCATTCAGCATGGCCAGACAGAGGTTTATCACAGAGATATAGAATCATTCAGCATGGCCAGACAGAGGTTTATCACAGAGATATAGAATCATTCAGCATGGCCAGACAGAGGTTTATCACAGAGATATAGAATCATTCAGCATGGCCAGACAGAGGTTTATCTAAGAGATATAGAATCATTCAGCATGGCCAGACAGAGGTTCATCACAGAGATATAGAATCATTCAGCATGGCCGGACAGAGCTTCATCACAGAGATATAAAATCATTCAGCATGGCCAGACAGAGGTTCATCACAGAGATATAGAATCATTCAGCATGGCCAGACAGAGGTTCATCACAGAGATATAAAATCATTCAGCATGGCCAGACAGAGGTTCATCACAGAGATATAAAATCATTCGGCATGGCCGGACAGAGGTTTATCTAAGAGATATAGAGTCAATCAGCATGGCCAGACAGAGGTTCATCACAGAGATATAGAATCATTCAGCATGGCCAGACAGAGGTTTATCACAGAGATATAGAATCATTCGGCATGGCCAGACAGAGGTTCATCACAGAGATATAGAATCATTCAGCATGGCCGGACAGAGGTTCATAACAGAGATAAAGAATCATTCAGCATGGCCAGACAGAGGTTCATAACAGAGATAAAGAATCATTCAGCATGGCCAGACAGAGGTTCAAAACAGAGATATAGAATCATTCAGCATGGCCAGACAGAGGTTCATCACAGAGATATAGAATCATTCAGCATGGCCAGACAGAGGTTTATCACAGAGATATAGAATCATTCAGCATGGCCAGACAGAGGTTCATCACAGAGATTTAGAATCATCACAGAGATATACAGAGGTCATTACAGAGATATAAAAACCTTCTTGAAGGTCCTTGAGCCCAGCAGCTTCGGCAGTAGTCCGTGGCCCTCCGTGTGTTGTGGTGGTGCGCTCTGTGAGGGCGGTCTGACCTTGCCCTCGTCACCCTCCTCATCACTGGAGCTGTCGCTGTAAGTGTGACCCTTGGTGGCACGCTCAGCCTGTCAGACCAGAAACATACAGTCACCATCACGTCATACAAACCACCTACAGGTACATAACCTTGCGTGATAGCATTGGATAGCGGGCGTAA
The DNA here is from genome assembly GCA_949152475.1 of Terebella lapidaria. Lineage (NCBI taxonomy): Eukaryota > Metazoa > Annelida > Polychaeta > Terebellida > Terebellidae > Terebella > Terebella lapidaria. The sequence continues at coordinate 553,629 of OX424558.1, read as the reverse complement.
TACTGTATTGTTTTTGGATTGGTCTGTATGTTTGTTTGTATGTATGTCTGTCTGTATGTCTTTCTCTCTATCAAATAGAAATTTCAAAGATTGGCTTGTTATTCCTCCATTTAAACTTTTTCTGTTGCCTAATTCGATGGCAACAGAAAAAGTGAACATCCCATAAATGGCTATGAATTCAGTGCTATTTTAACAAATTTTTCTGATGGCCAATTCTTGAACATATGGTGTACTGTATGGCCAATGATCGTACATGTAGTGTGTCATGTATGAACATGATGACCAAAATTCCCCAATACAGTATCGCCCTTGATGTTGAAAATTTTGGTGTCATGATTTGATGATTGTTTGTTCTTGCAATAATCAAAACCATGTCTATTGTGAAGCCAGTTTCCAAAATTTTTAAAAAGTTTTTGCTCAAGAGATGTGCCCTGATCATAGAAACAACACTGTGGACATTCTAGAGCTCAAGGTCAAACGACAAGGTCAACTTCACAGTAAAGGTCAAACACTAAAAATAGCAATTACCCCATTTACTGAGTACATTGTATACAGGGTATACATAATTGTTCTTATTAATTTTGTGTTCTTCTATGGCCAATTTTGGATTGTCCAGTGTGCTGGAGATGGTTATACTGCCAAATCCTGTGATGTTTTGGAGGTCAGCAGCAAAACTTGAGGTCATGGATGAGAAAGCTGCCAAGAATGGAAAATCCTTATATCCTTATCAACCAAGCACGAATATGTAAGTGCTATCAGCTAAAACTGTGATGACTAAATACTTCGCAATCTCTGACTGTCTGGTAGCCGGATAAGAACTCACTCTTTGGTGGGAGAGGAGAGCATTTTCCATCGGGCGAATGTTATCTAAGTAACAATCGTAGACGTCCTCGGTGACAGCGCGGCTAGACAGGAAGGAGAGAGAGAGGGCACATGTATAGTGACAGGGACTTGTGATCAGACATGCCGTGTTTGTCACTGACAATGTACAGAGGGCATACTTGCGAGCGAAGAGGCGTCCTCGACTGAGCACCTCCAGGCGGGAGTTAGTGTATTCTCCTTGGAGAGCGCGATCTGCAGACAGCTGAGCTGTGTGCACCCCCAGTAACACTGGGTTCATTTCTGCAACAGCCACAAAACATCTACCCATATCTATACTGTACCTCATAAAGATACAAACATATATGATGATCATATATCATATACATGATATATTCAATGTGGTAAATATATATATACAATATGGCAAATATTAGCTCTAAGAACATGAAGAAAGTTCACCGGGGAAATGTATAGTGTTAAGCTGTATTATCATCCGTTTGGACAAAAAAAAATAGTTATTCACTGACCCGTCGAAAAGAACAAATGGTAACTACCCATCATATAACAAAATTTGATGTCAGTAAAGTATGTATGGATGAATTATAAAAAATTAGCCCAAGGGCTAAGATAGGTTACCGGACAATTTTGGTTTCAAGCATTGTAGGTGACATATGATTTTGAGATTTACCAGTCAAGGTCATCTTTGTGAATCTCAATGTCACCATCAGGTATGCTGCATATGACTTCGTATGTTCATAATACAGAAGGCCGGAATTGAGCTCCGTTTCGCTCTATGACTCACCGTTTCCGAGATACGGGCAAACAGGAAGTGCCGAGTCGGCAAAAAAAAAAGTTTTATCAACAAGTATTTCGTGTGTAGAGGCCAATTTCAGATTTTGAGATTCGCCCTTCAAGGTTTTTAAGGTCAAGTTCAAGGTCACCAAAAAATGTGCCATTTATACATGACTCTTTTACAGGCTTATACACAATCCTAACCTGTATGTGCAAAAGTTTATGCTTCAGAGGCCACTTTCAATATTTCAAGTCAGACATTTAGCACTCAAGGTCATCCAAGGTCAAAATCAAGGTCATCATCAGTTGTTTCATATATGACTTCCTATATGTTCATAATGCAAACTGAAGCTCTATCCACATGCATTTCATCTGTAGAGGCAAATTTGGGCATTTTTTCACCCAAAAATGGCTGTTTTGACCTTTCAAGGTCATCAAAGATCAAATTCAAGGTCACCTTCCAACTCGCTATATATGACTTCCTATTTGAAAGTGCCAATATCTAAGCTCTATCTTCAAGCGTACTATGAGTACAGTCCTTGCAGCTCCCATTATGAAGGGAAAAAGTGCCGAAAATTTTCTAAGTCCAAAATTTTTTTCAAAGGGTGAAAATTTTTTTTTTGTCTAGAAATGACCCAAAATGAATAGTAACGCGATTTGGGGCAAACAAAATTTTTTCGCCGACCCGTCAAAAATTCAAAATGGCCGCCACACGGAGACTGGCGATTCAAGGGCAACAAAACTTATAAACATCATAAAGGTACATAAGGGGAATATTTTGAAACAATAATCTCAAAACTGATCAGACAGTTTTCGAGAAAAGACAGGCCAGGTGCAAATTTGAGCATTTCTCGACCCAAAAATGGCTGTTTTGACCTTTCAAGGTCATCCAAGGTCAAATTCAAGGTCACCACACAAGTCGCCATATATGACTTTCCATTTGAAAGTGCCAATATCTAAGCTCTATCTTTAAGCGTTCTATGAGTACAGTCCCTGCAGCTCTCATTATGAAGGAAAAAAGTGCCGAAAATATTCTAAGTCCAAAATTTTTTTCAAAGGGTGAAAAAATTTTTTTTGTCTAGAAATGACCCAAAATGGATAGTAACACGATTTGGGACAAATAAAATTTTTTTCGCCGACCCGTCAAAAATTCAAAATGGCCGCCACACGGAGACCGGCGATTCAAGGGCAGCAAAACTTATACACATCATAAAGGTACATAAGGGGAATCTTTTGAAACAAAAATCTCAAAACTGATCAGACACGTTTTGAGAAAATGGCCGCCAAAGTCCAAAATTGGCCATTTTTCGTCAAAAATGGCCGCCATTTTGAGAAAAATGCGAAAATCAAAAAACTAAAAAATAACCCCCTCTTGAAATATTTTTAGGCAACTTTGTGCAAAATTTCAGGAAAATCCGCCTGTAAACTTTAAAGATAAAAATGTGGACGGACGACGGACGACGGACGGACGACGGACGCAACGTGACGGCAATAGGTTATCGGACCATAGGTCCGGTAACCTAAAAAATCAACGTATCTCAATGTATTTTGAGGAAGCGGCTGCCAAAGTCTAAAATCTGGCATTTTTCTTCAAAAATGGGCATCATTATGAAAACATGCTCCCAAGGGCAACATCCTTCCAATACCAAAATTGACTGTTTTTCGTCAAAAAATGGTGACCATTTTGAAGCAAGCGATTCAATATTTTCATGAGGAACAATTACAAAAACATTTGGAAAAAATTCATCCGACAGATTTGGAGATTCTGTGCTTACTGTCACACACGAACGATGGACGGCAGGACAGAACAGACCACTGTAGGATTCTCCCAGGTTAAATTTAATCCCACAAACAGGGTTTGGAAGAGTTTGTTGGACTTTTTAGCCCACAAATCAACTTAATATCACAAAAGAACGACAGACGCAACACCACGACACTTTCAAGATGGTAAACTAAGTCCACATGTAACTCCCTCCAACAGCATGAACAGCAACGACTGTGGTTCAAGACTGTCTGCCTTTGATACTGACTTTTCTCTGCTTCACTGCGATCCTTCGTCACTGGTTTCATTTGGGAGAGGACCCTCATAGCCTGGCCGCCGTCGGTGTCAGTGTAACGGATCTGGACTTGGAAGGGTAAAGCCTGCAGACTGTCTATGTCTGGGACACTGGAAGCCTCGGCTGAGATAGCTCCTGTCTGGAGATCATCATCAACAGGTACTCCAGCAGGTGCTCCGGCAGATGCTCTGGCAAGTGCTCCCGCAGGTGTTTTGACAGGTGCTCCAGCAGGTGTTTTGACAGGTGCTCCGGCAGAAGCTTGCTGATCCACTTTGGTCTTTGGCTGCTCCTCAAGGTCTGGGCCTTCTGTGATGAGAGCGATCTGCTCTGTGACGGCCAGAATCTGTGGATCTGAGTGTTGAGGGTGGGTTGTCTCATCTTTGACTGGGTCACTAAGAGAAGTTGCCTCGGGTCCAGCATCGTGAGACTCGGGAGCTGGGGTTGTGTCCATCGGCTCCACCTCATCTTCCACTGTCTGAAGTCCAGTTGCTATCAGGTACACAGACAAAAAGATAGTGATTCTAAACAATTTATACAAAATTCTAATATCAAGCTACCGTTACATGGTGACTAGCTCACTTTTCTTGGCCTTTTTATGCCTTCGACGGACACCATACTCAAAAGTGATCTCTGTATCCTTGTTGACATTCCCGATCGGGCGAGTCACTTTACTGCTTGAATTGTCTTCATTGCGGAAATACCTGGATAACATAAATGTACATGGATTGATGTACATTATTAGGTTACCGGACCTTTGGTCCGATAACCTATTGGCATGGCGTTGCGTCCGTCGTCCGTCCGTCCGTCCGTCCGTCTAGCCGTCCGTCCGTCCGTCCGTCCGGCGTTAACATTTTTATCTTTAAAGTTAACGATCGAATCTTTCTGAAATTTTGCACAAAAATGCCTAAAAATATTTTGAGAAGGAGGTATTTTTTTGTTTTTTGATTTTCGCATTTTTTTCAAAATGGCGGCCGTTTTTGTCGAAAAACGCTCAATTTTGGACTTTGACGGCCATTTTCTCAAAAACTGTCTGATCAGTTTTGAGTTTTTGGTTTCAAAAGATTCCCCTCATATACCTCTGTGATATGTATAAGTTTGGTTGCCCTAAATCTGCCGGTTTTCGTGTGGCGGCCATTTTAAATTTTTGGCGGGTCGGCGAAAAAAAATTTTTTCGCCCCAGATCGCATTACTATCCATTTTGGGCCATTTCTAGAGCAAAAAAAAATTTTCACCCTTTGAAAAAAATTTTGGACTTAGAAAATTTTCGGCACTTTTTCCCTTCATAATGGGAGCTGTCTGGACTGTACTCATAGAACGCTTGAAGATAGAGCTTAGAAATTGGCACTTTCAAATGGGAAGTCATATATGGCGACTTGTGTGGTGACCTTGAATTTGACCTTGGATGACCTTGAAAGGTCAAAACAGCCATTTTTGGGTCGAAAAACGCTCAAATTTGCACCTGGTCTGTATTTTCTCAAAAACTCTCTGATCAGTTTTGAGATTTTTGCTTAAAAAGATTCCTCTTATATACCTCTGCGACGTGTATAAGTTTTGTTGCCCTTGAATCGCCGATCTCAGTGGGGCGGCCATTTTGAATTTTTGACGAGTCGGCGAAAAAAAAAAATTTCGCCCCAAATAACATTACTATCCATTTTGGGCCATTTCTAGGCAAAAAAAAATTTTCACCCTTTGAAAAAAATTTTGGACTTCGAAAATTTTCGGCACTTTTTTCCTTCATAATGGGAGCTGTCAGGACTGTACTCATAGAACGCTTGAAGATAGAGCTTAGAAATTGGCACTTTCAAATGGGAAGTCATATATGGCGACTTGTGTGGTGACCTTGAATTTGACCTTGGATGACCTTGAAAGGTCAAAACAGCCATTTTGGGGTCAAAAAATGCCCAGATTTGCCTTTGTAGATGAAATGCTTGCAGATAGAGCTCCTGTTTGCATTATGAACATATAGGAAGACATATATGGCACAACTAATGATAACCTTGAACTTGACGTCAGATGACCTTGAGTGCCAAATGTCTGACTTGGAATGTGTAAATTGACCTGAGCGGCCTAAACGATTCCACCCAACATATAGAATATCAAATGCCGCACACATACATGTAATGGTTACATCGAAGTTCATACGGATGACCTTGATTGGTAAATCCCAAGGTCATATGTTTACACTGCGAACCTTGATTGGTAAATCTCAAGGTCTGTTACCTGCCAATGCTGCCATGGCCAAACCAAAATTGTCCGGTAACCTATCTTAGCCTTTGGGCTAATTTCTGTTCACGAGTCGTACCCAAATCATACTTCTTGACAGTCTGAAAACTAGGGCCCGGACGAGTCGACGGGTACCCGAATTCTAGTCGGGCATGTACGGGGGGTCCCTTTGCACCCCCCCCCATGATCCTCCAAAACCAACTTTTTTCTCAAGGTTTTTTAATACTAATAAACATTACATATGTCTCCGGTTGTGCATCCATTGCAAAAATTGGTTTTCGGGCCATTTTTCAAAATGGCCGCCCCGCGAAATCTCGAATTTTGAGATTGCTTCACTTTAAGCTGCATAGGTCTACAAAATAAAATGTTTGTTACCTTTTGCTGCTCATTGTAGGGGCCTTATACATTGTACATGAGAAAACAGTGGTTAAATAAACATTTATAATATGAATATGTCCATAAATCCAAGATGGCTGCCAAATTTAGATAATTTTTCACTAAAATGTCCATAACTTCGGACTGAGTCAACCTAGGATGTTCATTTTGGGGTCTATACCTAGGTTTTCATATACAGGGAATCCATTTAGACCAAAATAAATACAATCAAGCTATTTCTTTTGATGCATGCATCCAAGATGGCCGCCAAATTTAGATAAGTTTTCACTAAAATGTCCATAACTTCGGACTGAGTCAACCTAGGATGTTCATTTTGGGGTCTATATCTAGGTTTTCATATACAGGGAATCCATTCAGACCAAAATAAATACAATCAAGCTATTTCTTTTGATGCATGTACACCTGCACACATGGTACACGCTACACATTCATTTAGATATCTCTCGAAAATAGCCCCCTTGACACCCCTATGGTCTCAATTGTGGATCTTGCTTGAATATTTCTGATAGAGACTTTTACTGATTTGCAATCCCAATAAATCCTTGAACAAATAGAGCTTGATTTGATTAGTTTTGTTAATTAACAGAAATCCAAAATGCCTGCTAAACACACAAGTTCGTAACTAATTGTGCTATAAAGATGTGTGATACTTACTTTCAAGGGTATTTTGCTATGTAGATTCCATTTTTGGTGTTATTCTAGCTATATAATATCAATTTAAAATGATAACAGCATCTCATTGAGATGGAAAGCAAATAAAAACATATTGTTATTTGAGTTTATTCATACACTTATGCATTACGCATTACTCACCAACATGCTTGGGATACTTTTTATATCACAAACAGAGAACAATAATGTAGAATATCTTCATTGGCTATCTTACCACATGAACATGATGGAACATGGTACTATGATATTGGTACTGCTATATTGGATGAATTGACATATTAGTTGATGATGTCTTCACCATTGCCCTGCATTCTCTTGCAGTACAACAACGTTGTCTTGAGCTGTCCGACATCATACCACTCAACATCCTCTATCTCAGTTCTGGAAAATTCTACATCACTTTTGCCACAATAGTCCCATTCATTGATCAAGTCTCATTCATTGATCTAGACACACCTTCGTGTACGGGTTGCCACTCTCCTGGGGCTGAACAGTTGTAATGCAAGTGATGTCGGACAGCTCAAGACAACGTTGTTGTACTGCAAGAGAATGCAGGGAAATGGTGAAGACATCATCAACTAATATGTCAATTCATTCAATATAGCAGTACCAATATCATAGTACCATGTTCCATCATGTTCATGTGGTAAGATAGCCAATGAAGATATTCTACATTATTGTTCTCTGTTTGTGATATAAAAAGTATCCCAAGCATGTTGGTGAGTAATGCGTAATGCATAAGTGTATGAATAAACTCAAATAACAATATGTTTTTATTTGCTTTCCATCTCAATGAGATGCTGTTATCATTTTAAATTGATATTATATAGCTAGAATAACACCAAAAATGGAATCTACATAGCAAAATACCCTTGAAAGTAAGTATCACACATCTTTATAGCACAATTAGTTACGAACTTGTGTGTTTAGCAGGCATTTTGGATTTCTGTTAATTAACAAAACTAATCAAATCAAGCTCTATTTGTTCAAGAATTTATTGGGATTGCAAATCAGTAAAAGTCTCTATCAGAAATATTCAAGCAAGATCCACAATTGAGACCATAGGGGTGTCAAGGGGGCTATTTTCGAGAGATATCTAAATGAATGTGTAGCGTGTACCATGTGTGCAGGTGTACATGCATCAAAAGAAATAGCTTGATTGTATTTATTTTGGTCTGAATGGATTCCCTGTATATGAAAACCTAGATATAGACCCCAAAATGAACATCCTAGGTTGACTCAGTCCGAAGTTATGGACATTTTAGTGAAAACTTATCTAAATTTGGCGGCCATCTTGGATGCATGCATCAAAAGAAATAGCTTGATTGTATTTATTTTGGTCTAAATGGATTCCCTGTATATGAAAACCTAGGTATAGACCCCAAAATGAACATCCTAGGTTGACTCAGTCCGAAGTTATGGACATTTTAGTGAAAAATTATCTAAATTTGGCAGCCATCTTGGATTTATGGACATATTCATATTATAAATGTTTATTTAACCACTGTTTTCTCATGTACAATGTATAAGGCCCCTACAATGAGCAGCAAAAGGTAACAAACATTTTATTTTGTAGACCTATGCAGCTTAAAGTGAAGCAATCTCAAAATTCGAGATTTCGCGGGGCGGCCATTTTGAAAAATGGCCCGAAAACCAATTTTTGCAATGGATGCGCAACCGGAGACATATGTAATGTTTATTAGTATTAAAAAACCTTGAGAAAAAAGTTGGTTTTGGAGGATCATGGGGGGGGGTGCAAAGGGACCCCCCGTACATGCCCGACTAATAGTTTTTGCCTTGAAAATTTGCGATGAACGCTAGTAGAATCACAAGAATGATAAGAAAATCATCGGGAAAAATCGGAAGTAGTTTTGTGAGGTCATTTGATCTCTTTCAAACTTGTAAATAAACACCGACCAAACAAATAACGAAAATTTGGTAACACCATTTAAGACTTATCAATGGTTTATAGAATCACAAGCTTTCGACCCAACACAGGCCTTCATCAGGTGTGTGGAAACAGAACACAACAAGGGTATTTATACATGAGAAATGAGATATATATGTGAGCAAGTTGACTAGAGATTAATGAACTAGTTAATCCAAAGTGTAATGGCTCAGAAAACTCTGTCTCTGTTTAATCCATTGTTCAGACTGTCAAACATTTTAATGAGTCTCTGCTCAGCAACACGACAATTAACCTATCGCCAAACCAGTTTGTCCGAGTCTTTTTACGCCATTTACGACGCATTCTGCAAAACGTTATTATTGGCCAAAGAGAAGTTTACCGACGTAATTTGTGAAACTCGGACAACTTTTGGGGGCTTTGGTGATAGGTCAATTGTGGGTGGATTTTAGGGCCCAAGTAGCGCACCTTTCTCTTACAATACTACTTGTCCACTGAATGTATACAATAATTAATCCGTCTGGCACATTTTTAGGTTACCGGACCTTTGGTCCGATAACCTATTGGCATGGCGTTGCGTCCGTCCGTCCGGCCGGCGTTAACATTTTTATCTTTAAAGTTAACGATCGAATCTTTCTGAAATTTCGCACAAAAATGCCTAAAAATATTTTGAGAAGGAGGTATTTTTTTGTTTTTTGATTTTTGCATTTTTTTCAAAATGGCGGCCGTTTTTGTCGAAAAACGCTCAATTTTGGACTTTGACGGCCATTTTCTCAAAAACTGTCTGATCAGTTTTGAGTTTTTGGTTTCAAAAGATTCCCCTCATATACCTCTGTGATATGTATAAGTTTGGTTGCCCTAAATTCGCCGGTTTCCGTGTGGCAGCCATTTTGAATTTTTGGCGGGTCGGCGAAAAAAAAATTTTCCGCCCCAAATCGCATTACTATCCATTTTGGGCCATTTCTAGGGCAAAAAAAAATTTTCACCCTTTGAAAAAAATTAGCCCAAAGGCTAAGATAGGTTACCGGACAATTTTGGTTTGGCCATGGCAGCATTGGCAGGTAACAGACCTTGAGATTTACCAATCAAGGTTCGCAGTGTAAACATATGACCTTGGGATTTACCAATCAAGGTCATCCGTATGAACTTCGATGTAACCATTACATGTATGTGTGCGGCATTTGATATTCTATATGTTGGGTGGAATCGTTTAGGCCGCTCAGGTCAATTTACACATTCCAAGTCAGACATTTGGCACTCAAGGTCATCTGACGTCAAGTTCAAGGTCATCATTAGTTGTGCCATATATGTCTTCCTATATGTTCCTAATGCAAACATGAGCTCTATCTGCAAGCATTTCATCTACAAAGGCAAATCTGGGCATTTTTTGACCCCAAAATGGCTGTTTTGACCTTTCAAGGTCATCGAAGGTCAAATTCAAGGTCACCACACAAGTCGCCATATATGACTTCCCATTTGAAAGTGCCAATTTCTAAGCTCTATCTTCAAGCGTTCTATGAGTACAGTCCTGACAGCTCCCATTATGAAGGAAAAAAGTGCCGAAAATTTTCCAAGTCCAAAATTTTTTTCAAAGGGTGAAAATTTTTTTTTGCTTAGAAATGGCCCAAAATGGATAGTAATGTTATTTGGGGCGAAAAAAAATTTTTTCGCCGACTCGTCAAAAATTCAAAATGGCCGCCACACTGAGATCGGCGATTCAAGGGCAACAAAACTTATACACGTCACAGAGGTATATAAGAGGAATCATTTTAAGCAAAACTCTCAAAACTGATCAGACAGTTTTTGAGAAAATACAGACCAGGTGCAAATTTGAGCGTTTTTCGACCCAAAAATGGCTGTTTTGACCTTTCAAGGTCATCCAAGGTCAAATTCAAGGTCACCACACAAGTCGCCATATATGACTTCCCATTTGAAAGTGCCAATTTCTAAGCTCTATCTTCAAGCGTTCTATGAGTACAGTCCGGACAGCTCCCATTATGAAGGGAAAAAGTGCCGAAAATTTTCTAAGTCCAAATTTTTTTTCAAAGGGTGAAAATTTTTTTTTGCTCTAGAAATGGCCCAAAATGGATAGTAATGCGATCTGGGACGAAAAAATTTTTTTTCGCCGACCCGCCAAAAATTCAAAATGGCCGCCATACGAAAACCGGCAGATTTAGGGCAACCAAACTTATACATATCACAGAGGTATATGAGGGGAATCTTTTGAAACCAAAAACTCAAAACTGATCAGACAGTTTTTGAGAAAATGGCCGTCAAAGTCCAAAATTGAGCGTTTTTCGACAAAAACGGCCGCCATTTTGAAAAAAATGCGAAAATCAAAAAACAAAAAAATACCTCCTTCTCAAAATATTTTTAGGCATTTTTGTGCAAAATTTCAGAAAGATTCGATCGTTAACTTTAAAGATAAAAATGTTAACGCCGGACGGACGGACGGACGGACGGACGGACGGACGGACGGACGGACGGACGGACGGACGGACGGACGGACGACGAACGCAACGCCATGCCAATAGGTTATCGGACCAAAGGTCCGGTAACCTAAAAATTTTGGACTTAGAAAATTTTCGGCACTTTTTTCCTTCATAATGGGAGCTGTCAAGACTGTACTCATAGAATGCTTGAAGATAGAGCGTAGAAATTGGCATTTTCAAATGGGAAGTCATATATGGCGACTTGTGTGGTGACCTTGAATTTGACCTTGGATGACCTTGAAAGGTCAAAACAGCCATTTTGGGGTCAAAAAATGCCCAGATTTGCCTCTATAGATGAAATGCTTGCAGATAGAGCTCATGTTTGGATTATGAACATATAGGAAGACATATATGGCACAACTAATGATGACCTTGAACTTGACGTCAGATGACCTTGAGTGCCAAATGTCTGACTTGGAATGTGTAAATTGACCTGAGCGGCCTAAACGATTCCACCCAACATATAGAATATCAAATGTAATGGTAACATCGAAGTTCATACGGATGACCTCGATTGGTAAATCCCAAGGTCATATGTTTACACTGCGAACCTTGATTGGTAAAAGGTCTGTTACCTGCCAATGCTGCCATGGCCAAACCGAATTTGTCCGGTAACCTATCTTAGCCTTTGGGCTAATTTCTTCATTGCTATGTAAAACAAAACATGCAACCATGAGATCTGGTAAATGATGACAAAATTTCTTGGGTATAAACATCAAGTTATTTATTCAAATTGTCACAATCAAGTGGACCAATTAACTTCTGTAGCTGGAAATAACATGAATAATCCAAATCCAAATGGCAATAAACCCAACTAGCCAGTCAACAATGAAAATGGTTTAATTGTTGGAAAAAGATACAAACTTAATAAAGTACATGTGTACATACACATGTGTGGCTAACCATGGTAACGGGGTTTGGATGTTCCACGTGTGTGGCTAACCATGGTAACGGGGTTTGGATGTTCCACGTGTGTGGCTAACCATGGTAACGGGGTTTGGATGTTCCACGTGTGTGGCTAACCATGGTAACGGGGTTTGGATGTTCCACGTGTGTAGCTATCCATGGTAACAGGGTTTGGATGTTCTACTTGTGTGGCTTACCATGGTAACGGGGTTTGGATGTTCTACGTGTGTGGCTAACCATGGTAACAGGGTTTGGATGTTCCACGTGTGTGGCTAACCATGGTAACGGGGCTTGGATGTTCTACGTGTGTGGCTAACCATGGTAACGGGGTTTGGATGTTCTACTTGTGTGGCTTACCATGGTAACAGGGTTTGGATGTTCTACTTGTGTGGCTTACCATGGTAACGGGGTTTGGATGTTCCACGTGTGTGGCTAACCATGGTAACGGGGTTTGGATGTTCTACTTGTGTGGCTTACCATGGTAACGGGATTTGGATGTTCTACGTGTGTGGCTAACCATGGTAACAGGGTTTGGATGTTCCACGTGTGTGGCTAACCATGGTAACGGGGCTTGGATGTTCTACGTGTGTGGCTAACCATGGTAACGGGGTTTGGATGTTCTACTTGTGTGGCTTACCATGGTAACAGGGTTTGGAAGTTCTACTTGTGTGGCTTACCATGGTAACGGGGTTTGGATGTTCTACGTGTGTGGCTAACCATGGTAACGGGGTTTGGATGTTCCACGTGTGTAGCTATCCATGGTAACAGGGTTTGGATGTTCTACGTGTGTGGCTTACCATGGTAACGGAGTTTGGATGTTCTACGTGTGTGGCTATCCATGGTAACGGGGTTTGGATGTTCTACGTGTGTGGCTAACTAAGGTAATGGGGTTTGGATGTTCTACATGTGTAGCTATCCATGGTAACAGGGTTTGGATGTTCTACGTGTGTGGCTAAGCATGGTAACGGGGTTTGGATGTTCTACATGTGTAGCTATCCATGGTAACAGGGTTTGGATGTTCTACGTGTGTGGCTTACCATGGTAACAGGGTTTGGATGTTCTATGTGTGTGGCTGACCATGGTAACAGGGTTTGGATGTTCTATGTGTGTGGCTAACTATGGTAACGGGGTTTGGATGTTCTACGTGTGTGGCTAACCATGCTAACGGGGTTTGGATGTTCTACGTGTGTGGCTTACCATGGTAACAGGGTTTGGATGTTCTATGTGTGTGGCTAACCATGGTAACAGGGTTTGGATGTTCTACGTGTGTGGCTAACCATGATAATGGTGTTTGGATGTTCTACGTGTGTGTTTAACCATGGTAATGGTGTTTGGATGTTCTACGTGTGTGGCTAACCATGGTAATGGTGTTTGGATGTTCTACGTGTGTGTTTAACCATGGTAATGGTGTTTGGATGTTCTACGTGTGTGGCTAACCATGGTAATGGTGTTTGGATGTTCTACGTGTGTGGCTAACCATGGTAATGGGGTTCTGATGTTCTAACCATGGTTCTAACCATGGTAACGGGGTTTGGATGTTCTGTCCAAACCCCAAAGGAGTGGGGAGGATGGAGTATGTCTGGTGCAGCCAGACTGATGATGAGAGGGAAGGAGATGGCGGATGGAGTATGTCTGGTGCAGCCAGAATGATGATGAGAGGGAAGGAGTGGGCGGATGGAGTATGTCTGGTGCAGCCAGACTGATGATGAGAGGGAAGGAGTGGGCGGATGGAGTATGTCTGGTGCAGCCAGAATGATGATGAGAGGGAAGGAGTGGGCGGATGGAGTATGTCTGGTGCAGCCAGAATGATGATGAGAGGGAAGGAGTGGGCGGATGGAGTATGTCTGGTACAGCCAGAATGATGATGAGAAGGAAGGAGTGGGCGGATGGAGTATGTCTGGTGCAGCCAGACTGATGATGAGAGGGAAGGAGTGGGCGGATGGAGTATGTCTCGTGCAGCCAGAATGATGATGAGAGGGAAGGAGTGGGCGGATGGAGTATGTCTGGTGCAGCCAGACTGATGATGAGAGGGAATGAGTGGGCGGATGGAGTATGTCTGGTGCAGCCAGAATGATGATGAGAGGGAAGGAGTGGGCGGATGGAGTATGTCTGGTGCAGATAGAATGATGATGAGAGGGGAGGAGTGGGCGGATGGAGTATGTCTGGTGCAGCCAGACTGATGGTGAGAGGGGAGGAGTGGGCGGATGGAGTATGTCTGGTGCAGCCAGACTGATGATGAGAGGGAAGGAGTGGGCGGATGGAGTATGTCTGGTGCAGCCAGACTGATGATGAGAGGGAAGGAGTGGGGGGGATGGAGTATGTCTCGTGCAGCCAGAATGATGATGAGAGGGGAGGAGTGGGCGGATGGAGTATGTCTGGTGCAGCCAAAATGATGA